>JZKD02S0387603.1:301257-316351 GCA_000966675.3 Picea glauca
GTTTATGGTTGCATCTCTAATATATTTCTGTTATATTACTGGATATACGTGATATCTCTGTGCATTTCTTTATTATATCTCCGCACTCATTTCGTGCCGAAAATAATCCGGATCAACCACTTAGACTCTTCCGGCTTCGGGACTTTGGGAGTTTTCATACTAGCACACTTCCAATTCTCCTGAACTCCAAATTATCGAACTGTCCAATCTATCGCCATGTTTCCTCTTAGATCAGATGACCAAGATTCACTTCGGGTCTTCACCTGGATTCCATGGATCTACACCACGTGTCTTCCTTAATCCGACGACTATGTTTTACTTTGGGACTCCAGACTTTGAAAATCTCAAACCTCAAATTTTTTTTTGAAACCGTTTTATCCGAAGTTTTCAATCTACTGATGTGTGTCTCTCGCGGATCGATGGCTATGATTTCTTCGGGACTCTAGACTCTAGAAATATCAAACTTAAAAAATTATCTGGCCCCACTGGATTTTATCCAAAACCCTGGATATCGTGACGCGTGGCTCTCCGCAGATCAATGGCTGAGATCCTTTCAGGTCTTCGGGTTTCAGAAGTCTCAAACTTCAAACCTCCCCGTCGCTCACTTTTTCCTAGAGCATTTTATCTGGAGCACACGATCGATTGACGTGTGTCCTCCTACATATCGATGATTGAGGCTTACTTTGGGCCTTCACCTGAAATCCATAGATTTATGCCACATCTCTTTTGGATCAGATGACCCAGATTCACCTCAGACGATATGATGCTTGATATTTACCCCGGACGATCTGCCAGCTGATATCTACTCCGGATGATTAGACGATCGAGATTTAATTTGGACGATCTGGTGACTGATATCTATTCCAGGTGATCGGACTATCAATATTTACTTCGGATCTCCGAGCTTTGGGAGTTTCAAATCTCAATCTAAAAACCTCTCGAACATATTTCTCTCGAGTTACTGATCTTCTGACACGTACCTCTTGGTGATCAACAATCAGGATCTACTTCGGCTATTTCACCTCCTCCTCGTCCACAAAATTTCAGAGTTGTTTATATCGTGCCACTTGTCTCTTCTTGACAACGGATGACCCCAAAATACTTCGGCTATACGGATTTTCGATGTTCGATCCCTAATATCAGACGACCTCTATTCACCTATCCTTCGATCCAACGATCCTAGATATCTCCTGATCCTACAATGGTGATTGCTACCGAATTCGAAGGGGGATGGTCACGATACCTCAAACTCCTTACAATGGATCTCTAACGATCCAACTCCTATGTAGATTATGCAATGCCATTCCTCCTGAGCTTTTCAACTTCACGGTCCAACCATGAGGCTCTAACCAATAGACCTGGCCCATACTAACCAGGTGTTTCAACCAAAAGCTCTGATACCAAACTATAACATCCCCAACCACCCGTGGGCTGGGGCATGTTATCTTCAAACCCACCCTTGGACTTCTTTATGTTATCGATACCTTTTTAAAAAAATATAAGGATGCATAAAAGAAAATATTTAATGACATGCACAACAATAACCAACAAGCATGCATATTGTAAAGATTCAATTAAACTATAATTAAATATACAGTGAAATACATTCATACACAGATAATAATATCACAAAAGAGAGAAATTATCTTTATATAAGGCGACACCAACTGGCTGCAGACCAAGGACGTTCCATCCAACCGTAGACACCACTGCTCCAAATCTCAACAACAATGTCACCCTTGAGCCAGGGATATGTATCCACAAGGATGATTCCAGAGTGTACTTAGGTTCCCAAACCAGTCATCTATAAATCTCTTACAGGTTTCCCAACACCCACAACAATCCAAGTAGCCAGCTCTCTTCTACCCAGCCTGTGTTGCCCAAGAGAATGGACCTCCACCCTTCTCTTCCACACAGTCCCTCAGGAAGTCCTTCTCCTTATTTTACAGGGCTTCCAGCATAGTTGGTTCAGAATCTCAATGTTGGAATTCTCAGGACTCGTAGTTGTCAGAAAAATAGGGCACATGTCAATGTATTTCAGACATGCATGCCCCAAGTCATGGCTGGATCACACCAATGACCACTAAAACCAACTATCCAGTGGCTAATTCTTTAGTGGCTCGGTTCCCTTTACCAAGCCAAGACGCAGGTGATGATGGATCAATGGATGGGTAAATGCGTGCATGGAAGTGCATGAGGGAAAAATGAGTGAGTGTACAGGGAATCAGTGAACAAGCCATCATTCGAACCCCCCCCATCAGACCAGAGGCAGGTTTAAGTAACTTCGTGGGGAAATCAAGAACCTCCTAGCCTTCCCCAAGAAGCTCACCTAACAGATCCCCTCCCTTAGACAAAAAGTGAATTAACATAGGAATAAACGCTTAGCCCCTCAAGCCCCCTCTCTTGTGGAATCATAGCCCCCTATAAATCTAGTCCTTGTCCATCTAGCAACCAATGATTTATTTATTATTAATAATTATAAAAACATTACATGTCTTGGGCACACTAGCCTTTTAATAATTGTTTGGGTACTCTGGCCTCTCAGCATTGTAACAATACATTATTTAAAATGAGGGTTCGAAAATTGGGGTGTTACAGTTTTTTAACCTGGTTGGACAAGGATTCTTATAGCCTCACGCTAGGCTTGACATAGCCCCTTTCCAACCTCGTCAGATCTTGTCCAATGTCCATGTCTGTGCCCATGTGTCTTTGCAACCAGAAGTTCCCATCAATGATAGGTGGAAATAAGTAGTCCAACAACCTATAGTTCATAATCACGATTGGCCTGTTGTATCGTTTCCATTACCTCCTCCACCACCATTGAACCAACATGCCCAAGTTGACCATGTTGTCTCACCTGTCCAATCTTCCCATGCTAGAAAAATATTGAAGACTACCATCCCTGAGTTTACAACAAATAAAGGAAAGAAAGTGGCTTCCCCCTCCAAGTCCTCTAAGGACTCTTTAGAGCCAGTCACTTCACATGCACATCAAAATGATGTACAGTCTCATGTTACTAGTGAAATTCATCCCCTTGTTGTTGCAAAAGTTCAATCAACGGAAAAATCAAAGAAAGTAACAAGAAGTGGAGAGAGGTACACAACCTATCATAGTAAATATGGATTTTAATTGTTACGACATTTTTTTGGACAAATTTTATTATGTTTTATGGATGGATATTCTATTTTATTTTGGGCAGCATGGATACATATATATTTTTGGACAGCCAACATGTTTTATGGATGACAAACTATATATATATATATATATATATATATATATATATATATATATANNNTTTTGGGAGATATAAGGGAAATTTTAAATACATATTGCGTCGATTTTGATTGATGGTCTATTTCAATTAAATGATGGAGTAACAAGGAGGAAATCGTAATTAAAAGGACTTTTTGTTAAGAGTATATTTAAGGGGTCCCACATATTAGTTACTATTTAATATACCCTTATTATTTATTATTATTTATTATCACTTGTCTTAAATTTGTGTTAAGTTAATTAACACTTAACTAAACAGGTAGTTGGAACTACTACAACCTCTTTTGGAAGATATAAAATCTCATTACAAAGGAAGAGACAAGGGGAGAGAGGGAAAGGAAAGAATTTTTTGATATAAGGTATGCTCTTATACTTGTAAGATTATCATTTTCATTCACTCTGAGTTTTCTAGAAATATTAACCCTCTTGTTGACAACATGGTCTTATTGAAGGTAGCGGGATTCAAACATTGAGTCATATACTTTAGCAACTTTCTATTGAAAGGTTGATCATTTATTTTAGGTAGTCTATGTATTCTGATTTGTTTATGGATTAAATTACATGACTGATAGAGAATATTTTGCAGAGTCAGTAAATGATGTTTATGTGGCAAAGTTGATCTAGATCTTTAGTCTCAATCCTTTATTGTTGTTAGAGTCTTTTTGTATGGTTCCCGTCAAAGGCTTCTAAATCTGATCTTGGTCCATACCCTTGCAGGGGTTTGAAAAGAGGATTATTTTTGTAACTCAAAATGAAATTAATAAAAGAATCAGATTGTTGGTTTTTTCTTACTTGTGTATTATTCTTATTTTTTTTTTTTCAGATTGTTATTTCATTTGTCACTAGTCTTGAACACGATACTTATACATTTTTTCTACTTTCTTCTTTTACACAGTTAAATAGCATAAAATAACACCATTGGTTCCTTGTACTTGTTACTCATGAATAAAATGATATTTTGTCTTAGGTTATAAACCTCGGGTGACATTCCCAACTATCTTACTCTAGCCAAGTAAGATTAAAAAATGATTGAGTAAGGCACTGCATACCTTTCTCTTAACACAAAGTTTAATGCAATTTATTATGGGTAAAGGAAAACCGTTGAGGAGGACTATTACTCTTGGCTCAATGGAAAAATGAATGAGTTACAATAATTCTAGTAATTTTGATGAGCTGCAAGTTCATCAGAAGCTCCATCAGAGGAGTTCATTAGAGAATTATCGATTCATTCCATGGGAAGGGGGGGCAGAGACCCTCCCCCAAATTGTGCGTACTAGGCATCGACTTCACTTGCTCATCTTGGTGGCTATGGCTCCGTGGTAAGGTTCACAAGAGGTTATCGTCAAGGTGGCCATTCGCCACCAAGGCCTTCGACCCGTCAACCTGGTAATGAAGCCCCGACTTCAAGTGTGCAACATGAAGCCTTTGATGTAGAAGCTTCCTTATTTAATTCCATTCCTCCACATTTCCAAGACCATGTGGAGGAAGAAGAGGCAATCGTTTACCAGGAGAGAACTATGAATACTGAGAAGGAGGTGGTAGAATCAACAATTTGATGGATTCCGAATGTTGGGATGACCCGGGAAAGGGAGACAAAGTATTGGAAGACAATGGAGCTTTATTGGCATATAAAAAATCTCTTGGGCCAAATGTTTCATACTAAGGAGGAGGCTCAGAATACATGAAGCTTTAGTTGGATGCCCTTGATTTGATGATGCATGAAGTACTAGCCTGTTTTCCCTAGACGAGCATTGTGTTGACGAATTCAACCCCAGAGCAGACTCAAGAACGATTGGTGATGTCATCATATCACTAAGCCTTAAATTATGTTGTTGTTTTTCATGAATTATCAAAGAAGATCTAGGGTAGGAGCCAATATTAAATTCTATGTAGGGTGTTTTTTTGGTTTTTTAGATCGTAAGACCTTGTTTAGAAATATTGGACAAACATTTTGGATTGAGAACCTCCACCTTTGCTACTGGTCTGGTTTCCCTAGTGGCAGATCAACAACAAAGATTTTTTGCTTGTATGATATTTTGCTAGATTAATAGAATTTCATCCAATGAAATTACAAAAAAAAAGAAAAAATGAATTAATCAATAATTAATTATGAAAAATGGTTAACAATAAAATAATAATTAATTATGGATGCTCAATAAAATCACAATTAGCATTAGTACACAACATTACCTTTAGAACATAAATTAATTAATTATGTAGGAGGATAGTTAACATCGTTACATTAGTAATCACTACTATATAATCATATATCATGTTTATAAGTTTACATAACTAATAAATAATTAACCATTACTAATGTTTACTATAAATTAATAATAAAGCATATATGTCTAATCAATCATTATTATAATTAAAATTAATTTCCATACACCTTTGCATTTACAAAATCATTTAATTAAATTAAATATTAATGATAGAAATTAATGGTTGCCATTGATTAAAAAATTTCATGAAGTGTAAATGTCTCTAAGACCTAGTTTGACTCCACTTTTGTATTATGTTTCCATCCTTAGGCCCATATTTTTATCACACATTACTTTTTATTCGATTATTTTTTCTTAAGATAAATACAAAATAAAATTCACATTTTTATATCTTTCCATCATTGTACTACAGTCATTCCTAACTCATCTTAGGCTAAAAGAAGTTACCTAACTCATTTTAGGCTAAACTAAGTTATAAAAAGGACATTATAAATGGTTAAAACTTTGGGATATTCAAGAAGATAAATTCACATTTTTATATCTTTCCATCATTGTACTACAGTCATTCCTAACTCATCTTAGGGTAAAAGAAGTTACCTAACTCATTTTAGGTTAAAAGAAGTTATAAAAAGGACATTATAAATGGTTAAAACTTTGGGATATTCAAGAAGATATAACCCTTTTTTATGATGAAAATTTAAAATCGAAAATAAATTTCTAACTTTATATGGAGCATTGAAAATATAAAAGAAAAACTATCTTATTGTAAAATCGCAATCGATCCCAAGTTTAATCTTCCTTCCTATCATAATAAGGCTGCAAGTCTGAAGAAAAAAATCATGATTTCTAAGATAAGAACTAAGTTGAAATCCCCTTAATTTCTTAAAATAAGGAAGCTCTAAATGAATAGTTCATAAATTATAATACTTGCTAAAGTTTTGAAAATGGGGTAGCAAGCTAGGTGGGTTTCATTGTGGGAAAAACTCCATAGCTAAGTGAGATTGAGACAAAGGAGTCTTGGGATGGGTGACCTCTCAATAAGTCATGGTTATTAATGCAAAACCCAAAGGTGATGATTGATGCCATGTGATTCATTTTGCTAGTTTCAATTCCACTTCTTCACCCCTATGAGTGGAACATGATGCAATGAGTGTTATGTGGACTTAATATAACCCAAAAAATTGTATCCCATACATTGGACTGTGGAATCTGAACGACTTCTTAAAAAAAGAGTTAAGGGGGCTCTAAATGAATAGTTCATAAGGAAAAAGACTTGCTAATTTTTTTCAAATGGGTTAGCAAGCTAGGTGGGCATTGTTGGAATATTTACCAATACTAAGAAGGGGAGGGGGGGGGTGAATCAATATTGATCACTTTTTACCATTATTAACATAACAACAATAAAAATTAACAATTAATAGTACTATTCAACAATGCATCACATCATACATAGTGCACAAGAGATTTTTACATGGAAACCCAAATGGGAGAAAACTACGAAATGCTTTTAATATATATCTCAAGATTACAACCACAGGAAACACCAACTTCCAATATTGACCAGCACCAACTAGAAGGAGGCACCAACCCCCTGGCTTTATGAGCACCAACTCAAAGGAAGTTGCAACTCCTTGCAAGCACTAACATGTGAACTAAAGACACTAATGTTCCCGTGCACCACCCAACTGCCCTTGTTTCTCAAGCACCAACCTAAAGGAGACCTCGATCTCCTACCTTGCACCACCCTGCCACCCTTGTTTAAAAATTATTCTCACAATATGGTCTAGTCCAATATCATCTCTAGGCACTCAACTAATCTGCTCCACATCCCTCACACAAACTTTCACCAAATGTTGATTCCAAGCTGCTCACAAGTCACTGTCACTAAAGATAAGTTATGAAACTCTCATTGATACGTCATCATCATCAAAATGGGTCCATATAGACTGTCACTATCACTATCACTATTTTTTTCACTATCATTGATACATCAAAATTGGGTCCACATAGAAATTGGGTCCACATCAATATCCTAGGTCCACATGGGTCCACATATAAACCCCAACATCACTTCTTAAATTTATCTCGAACACTCATTTGGGACTAGTTTATGGATTAGTCACTAACCCTAAATTCCAACAAGTATAAATATGTACTTGTAATGAATCAAGATATGAAACTTGTACCCAATCTTGTTTTCTA
Organism: Picea glauca; assembly: GCA_000966675.3. Taxonomy (NCBI): domain Eukaryota; kingdom Viridiplantae; phylum Streptophyta; class Pinopsida; order Pinales; family Pinaceae; genus Picea; species Picea glauca. The sequence continues at coordinate 308,961 of JZKD02S0387603.1, forward strand.
TATTCTCTAAAATTCCTCCAATTTTCACTTTTTTATTCGTCATTTAAAAGGACATATAGCGAAAATGGAAAACCTTCCTGAATTTTGGCCTATTCTNACATGTAGACATTCTCAAATATGTAATGAATATATCCCTACTTGAATACATGCTTGGAATCCTCAATCATGAATCTCTACCACAAAAGTGTGCCAATGATGTTCCTTGTAACTTTCGGTTGACCTCTTCATACCTACATGGGGATGTGTTCTGAAAATTTCTACTTAATCAACCAATCTGTCATGAGACATTTTGTACCTCTTTCATTAGACCATTCATAATTTTCCTTCCCTAAATCTTCAAACACTTCAAACTTCTCGAAAGATATTTTTGTAATCTGCAATAGCTACTGATTAGACTCCCCCTCTTCAATATTCACATTTACTAGGAGTCTCCAAGCCATATTTCTTAGTACAATATATAAGCCTACTCTATTACAAGATCATCCTTCTGAATTCTGACATCTTCCTCTTTTCTTATACATTCATCATGATTTTGCGCCTCTGTAAATCCTATGAGTATGATATCTGAGAGTTCTTCATTCACCTTCTCTTCTTTACTTTGTTTTCTTCTCCAAATATTCTTGTACCCAATATCAATCTTTTCCTTCATGGAGGGATTCATAATGCTTCTACAATTATGAGCTATGTTTCCATGGTTATGGCATTTGTAGCATTCAATATTGTAGGGAGCCACATAAACATATATTGCCTGAACATTTCTTCCATACGCTATGAAATCTACAACTCTATGTCCAAAGTTATTACAATTAAAACAATAACCAGAAAAGAAACTTTGATACCTGGGAGTGAATGATCTTCTTTGTGATGTAGTCCTTTTGAATTCATGGTTTAGTTGATCTTTTCTTTTGTTTTTTTCTTCGCAATAATTAAGGATTATTTTATACATGGATGTATAAGGTCTTCTTGGAGGTACATATCTTCTGCATTCATTCCTCTTTGACTCTTACTAACCATGATCCCTTCCTTTGAGAATGTTTGCATAATTCTTAGCCTTATCTTCATTCTTCCTTTCTGGAAACCTGTAACATTTTTCTTCAATTTTTTTTACTCACGGTGTGGAGCTTCCTCTCTCTTCAAAAATCTTGTTGTGATTGGAATTTTCATCTTCTTTGCATGAGGCATCATCAATGTATCCAAGGCCTTCTTTATTGAATGGTGACCTTTGACGATTGAGAATATATTCTAGTACTTAAGAGCTCTTCAAGTTCTTGTTTAGATTTCTAACTTCAACTCTTAATGTGACGACCTCTTCTTCAAGCTTCTCACAATCTTCTTCTTTCTCCATCATCTAGATATTCATTACTTCTTCCGTTCTCTTTGCTTCTTCAAGTTGTATTTTCAAGGAGATGATTTATTCTTTGAGTCTTATTTCTTGTTGACTAGATTATGCTTCAATATTGTTTAATTCCTCAGATATTTCCTTAAGATGATTTTTCAAAGTTTCTTCTCTCTTCTCTCCTTCCTTTATTAGTGATACTATTTCATCTTCCAATCACTTCTTTTCTTACAACCAATTTTTGATTCTTTCTTCAATCACTTTGGCATCTTCTAGCTAAACCATTAGATTTATGATAATCTGTTGGAATTCTTCAAAAACAATTGTTAGGGTTTTGAGAACCCTTATTTAGCTTGACCAATTCTTCCTCGAGAGACTTGTTTTCTTTCCTTTATGTTTTTACTTCACTTAAAGAACTTATTAGTTATGCCTCAAGATCCACTTCACCTTCTTCGTAATATTCTTTGTCATTTTCAATTTCTTCTTCTGGATATGTTTGACATGATGAGCTTCTTTCCTCTCGTTCTATCTCATCATCCTCTTTATTCTAATGAGCATGCTTTGGCTCTATGATTACAAGAAGAGATTACTTAGAGTAGAGATTATGTATCTTGTCTCAAATATTTTTGGCTAATGAGCATTATCCCATTTTTACTTTTGCCAAATCAGGTAATGCATCTAGGATGTAATCCATTGTTATTTTGTTATTCCTTTTTAATTCCTTCTTGGTTGTAGTCTTTAGAGGTTTCTTGGAAGCAGTGTATCCTGTAACAACCGAGTACCAAACATCATACCCATGTGCCTCTAAAAATACTTTCATTATTGGGATCCATATCTCATAATTCTCACCATTAAATATTGGCCTTCCATTATCTGTGTAATCCATGATTAGCTTCCAATAGTTAGACTGATTCTGAATGAACTACTTTGATACCAATTGTTGGAATATTCACCAATACTGAGAGGGGGGGCTGAATCAATATTGAGAACTATTTACCATTATTAACATAACATCAGTAAACATTAAAAATTGACAATACCGTTAAACAATGCATCACATCATACACAATGCATAAGATATTTTTACGTGGAAACCCAAATGGGAGAAAACAACAAAAGACTTTTAATATATATCTCAAGATTACAACCATAGGAAGCACCAACTTCCAATATTTACCATCACTAATTGGAAGGAGGAACAAACCCCTTGAATTACAGGCACCAACATGAAGGAATCTCCAACTCTCTGATTTACCAACACCAACTAGAAGGAGGCACCAACCCCCTAACTTTATGAGCACCAACTCAAAGGAATTTGCAACTCCCTTGCAAGCACCATCCTTCCAAATGAACACACCAATATTTTCGTGCACCACACAACCTCCCGTATTTCTTAGGAACCAACCTGAAGGAGACCTCAATCTCCTTCCTTGCACCACCCTACCACCCTTGTTTAAAAATTATTCTCACAATATGGTCTATCCCAATATCAACTCTAGTTCCTCAACTAATCTGCTCCACATCCCTCACACAAATATGCACCAAAATTTGACGTCAAGCTACTCACAAGTCATTGTCACTGAATATAATTTTTGTCACTGTCTCTGTCACTCTCATTGATACATCATCATCATAAAACTGGGTCCAATTAGAAACTAGGTCCACATAGAAATTGGCTCCATATAGACTATCACTGTCACTGGCACTATTTCTACCACTATCATTATTGATACATCAAAACTAGGTCCACATAAAGATCCTATGTCCACATGGGTCCACATAAAAACCCCAACATCACTTCTTAAATTTATCTAAAACACTCGTTTGGGACTAGTTTATGGATAAGTCACAAACCCTAACTTCCAACAAGTATAACTCTGTACCTGTAATTAATCAAGATCTGAAACTTATATCCAATATTATTTGATATCTTCTATAAAATTCCTCCAAGTTTTGCTACTTGATTCGTCACTGAAAAGGATATATAGAGAAAATGGAAGACCTTCCTGAATGTTTTTTTATTCTGGAAAACGAACGTGTACAACATGCCAACTCATGCCAAACACACAATATTTGATATCTAATTCTGAAACTCACAAAAGAAATACTAAGGATTTTACTCTTTCCAATTAAATTAGTCTCACATAATTTGGATCCTCTATGAATAAGTTATGATTATTTTACAAAATACACATTTTTGAGACAAGTTGTAGGACTAGTAAAAAANACATGTAGACATTCTCAAATATGTAATGAATATATCCCTACTTGAATACATGCTTGGAATCCTCAATCATGAATCTCTACCACAAAAGTGTGCCAATGATGTTCCTTGTAACTTTCGGTTGACCTCTTCATACCTACATGGGGATGTGTTCTGAAAATTTCTACTTAATCAACCAATCTGTCATGAGACATTTTGTACCTCTTTCATTAGACCATTCATAATTTTCCTTCCCTAAATCTTCAAACACTTCAAACTTCTCGAAAGATATTTTTGTAATCTGCAATAGCTACTGATTAGACTCCCCCTCTTCAATATTCACATTTACTAGGAGTCTCCAAGCCATATTTCTTAGTACAATATATAAGCCTACTCTATTACAAGATCATCCTTCTGAATTCTGACATCTTCCTCTTTTCTTATACATTCATCATGATTTTGCGCCTCTGTAAATCCTATGAGTATGATATCTGAGAGTTCTTCATTCACCTTCTCTTCTTTACTTTGTTTTCTTCTCCAAATATTCTTGTACCCAATATCAATCTTTTCCTTCATGGAGGGATTCATAATGCTTCTACAATTATGAGCTATGTTTCCATGGTTATGGCATTTGTAGCATTCAATATTGTAGGGAGCCACATAAACATATATTGCCTGAACATTTCTTCCATACGCTATGAAATCTACAACTCTATGTCCAAAGTTATTACAATTAAAACAATAACCAGAAAAGAAACTTTGATACCTGGGAGTGAATGATCTTCTTTGTGATGTAGTCCTTTTGAATTCATGGTTTAGTTGATCTTTTCTTTTGTTTTTTTCTTCGCAATAATTAAGGATTATTTTATACATGGATGTATAAGGTCTTCTTGGAGGTACATATCTTCTGCATTCATTCCTCTTTGACTCTTACTAACCATGATCCCTTCCTTTGAGAATGTTTGCATAATTCTTAGCCTTATCTTCATTCTTCCTTTCTGGAAACCTGTAACATTTTTCTTCAATTTTTTTTACTCACGGTGTGGAGCTTCCTCTCTCTTCAAAAATCTTGTTGTGATTGGAATTTTCATCTTCTTTGCATGAGGCATCATCAATGTATCCAAGGCCTTCTTTATTGAATGGTGACCTTTGACGATTGAGAATATATTCTAGTACTTAAGAGCTCTTCAAGTTCTTGTTTAGATTTCTAACTTCAACTCTTAATGTGACGACCTCTTCTTCAAGCTTCTCACAATCTTCTTCTTTCTCCATCATCTAGATATTCATTACTTCTTCCGTTCTCTTTGCTTCTTCAAGTTGTATTTTCAAGGAGATGATTTATTCTTTGAGTCTTATTTCTTGTTGACTAGATTATGCTTCAATATTGTTTAATTCCTCAGATATTTCCTTAAGATGATTTTTCAAAGTTTCTTCTCTCTTCTCTCCTTCCTTTATTAGTGATACTATTTCATCTTCCAATCACTTCTTTTCTTACAACCAATTTTTGATTCTTTCTTCAATCACTTTGGCATCTTCTAGCTAAACCATTAGATTTATGATAATCTGTTGGAATTCTTCAAAAACAATTGTTAGGGTTTTGAGAACCCTTATTTAGCTTGACCAATTCTTCCTCGAGAGACTTGTTTTCTTTCCTTTATGTTTTTACTTCACTTAAAGAACTTATTAGTTATGCCTCAAGATCCACTTCACCTTCTTCGTAATATTCTTTGTCATTTTCAATTTCTTCTTCTGGATATGTTTGACATGATGAGCTTCTTTCCTCTCGTTCTATCTCATCATCCTCTTTATTCTAATGAGCATGCTTTGGCTCTATGATTACAAGAAGAGATTACTTAGAGTAGAGATTATGTATCTTGTCTCAAATATTTTTGGCTAATGAGCATTATCCCATTTTTACTTTTGCCAAATCAGGTAATGCATCTAGGATGTAATCCATTGTTATTTTGTTATTCCTTTTTAATTCCTTCTTGGTTGTAGTCTTTAGAGGTTTCTTGGAAGCAGTGTATCCTGTAACAACCGAGTACCAAACATCATACCCATGTGCCTCTAAAAATACTTTCATTATTGGGATCCATATCTCATAATTCTCACCATTAAATATTGGCCTTCCATTATCTGTGTAATCCATGATTAGCTTCCAATAGTTAGACTGATTCTGAATGAACTACTTTGATACCAATTGTTGGAATATTCACCAATACTGAGAGGGGGGGCTGAATCAATATTGAGAACTATTTACCATTATTAACATAACATCAGTAAACATTAAAAATTGACAATACCGTTAAACAATGCATCACATCATACACAATGCATAAGATATTTTTACGTGGAAACCCAAATGGGAGAAAACAACAAAAGACTTTTAATATATATCTCAAGATTACAACCATAGGAAGCACCAACTTCCAATATTTACCATCACTAATTGGAAGGAGGAACAAACCCCTTGAATTACAGGCACCAACATGAAGGAATCTCCAACTCTCTGATTTACCAACACCAACTAGAAGGAGGCACCAACCCCCTGAATTTATGAGCACCAACTCAAAGGAATTTGCAACTCCCTTGCAAGCACCATCCTTCCAAATGAACACAACAATATTTTCGTGCACCACCCAACCTCCCTTATTTCTTAGGAACTAACCTGAAGGAGACCTCAATCTCCTTCCTTGCACCACCCTACCACCCTTGTTTAAAAATTATTCTCACAATATGGTCTAGCCCAATATCAACTCTAGTTCCTCAACTAATCTGCTCCACATCCCTCACACAAATATCCACCAAAATTTGACATCAAGCTAATCACAAGTCACTGTCACTGAATATAATTTGTGTCACTGTCTCTGTCACTCTCATTGATACATCATCATCATAAAACTGGGTCCAATTAGAAACTAGGTCCACATAGAAATTGGCTCCATATAGACTATCACTGTCACTGGCACTATTTCTACCACTATCATTATTGATACATCAAAACTAGGTCCACATAAAGATCCTATGTCCACATGGGTCCACATAAAAACCCCAACATCACTTCTTAAATTTATCTAAAACACTCGTTTGGGACTAGTTTATGGATAAGTCACAAACCCTAACTTCCAACAAGTATAACTCTGTACCTGTAATTAATCAAGATCTGAAACTTATATCCAATATTATTTGATATCTTCTATAAAATTCCTCCAAGTTTTGCTACTTGATTCGTCACTGAAAAGGATATATAGAGAAAATGGAAGACCTTCCTGAATGTTTTTTTATTCTGGAAAACGAACGTGTACAACATGCCAACTCATGCCAAACACACAATATTTGATATCTAATTCTGAAACTCACAAAAGAAATACTAAGGATTTTACTCTTTCCAATTAAATTAGTCTCACATAATTTGGATCCTCTATGAATAAGTTATGATTATTTTACAAAATACACATTTTTGAGACAAGTTGTAGGACTAGTAAAAAACCCTATCCTCCACAAACTGTATCTCCAAAAGTACAATGACCCATAAGCTGAAATTTGTACCATGGGCACCTCGATATCTCTTCTCAATGTCCTCCATATTTAACTATCTGAATAATTCTAGAAAAAATGTTATAGTAAAAATGGAAAGATGACCTTTAAAAAACATACCTTAAAACAAATCATTACAAGACTTCATATTCCCTTGGAATTTCTCCCTTCTGTTGGCTTTCGGAAGTCACTCCTGGATTGCTAGCAGGAGCAGAGCCCGAAGCCCATCAGATTTAATGTCACGGTTTGTTTTAGAGGGTGATCAAATGGAGGAGGACTCCGAACGGCAGCGCATCAACTCAGAAATCAGACCAG
>JZKD02S0387659.1:0-13581 GCA_000966675.3 Picea glauca
TTTCCTGCTCCCTGATAGCATGTAGAAATTTTAATACATATTATGTATTGCCTGGATTCTATTGATCTAACAATTATATGTCACTGTTAAATATAGAATCACTTCTACAAATATTCTTGTGGAATTTAAAACACGATCACCAATTTCATTATCAAGAAGAAAGATCAATCACACATAACACAGATGTTTTACCGGGAAAGCATAAAGCTAAAAGCCTCACTATCATATATCATGGATCATGAAACAATCTCATACAAAACTCTAATCCAAGAGATCTCGGTACAATATACAATTGTCTCACACTGTCATACAAAAATTGACAAATTCATGTGCCAATTTACTGCTTCCAGACAACTTGCCTCCTCTATGCAATCCCTACTGATGGAAATCCCTGCAATGAATGAATTCCTCTTGCCTAGGATGCCCATTCCTCATTGGCACATCCAATGTGTGTTTTGTTTCATGTGTGCAACCACTAAAGTCACAACTAATAGTCAAACTATCCCTTTCACCTGTTATCTCAACTGGGTCTCCACTGGATCTGACATGCATGTAGTTAATAGTGGTAAATCTTCAGTTGCATGTGAGATCACTGATTTTGAATTTAATTAATAATTAATTCAATGATCTCTCACTAGTGTAAGTTCAGTTACAACTAGTACAACTGAGCTTAACTCACTCAAATAAGTTAAACTACTTTAGAACTCACATAACTACACATATAACTCTGTTACAACTTTGAATCACTCAGTTACAACTAATTCGACTTGCATGTCCCACCAATCAACCTTAAAACTCAAATTTCCTATAGCTAATTGATTTTCCACTTCAGTTAACTATTTCCAAGTGCTCATTGAGAATAGATTTTTATTTATTGTCCAAATATTATTAAGGGATAATAATAGTCGACATACATCTATAAATAGAATTTTCTTATCATCTGTAAATAGACCATCTATAAATAGAATTTTCTCATCATATAAAAATAGACTTCCACCTAAAAATTGCCCGAGGCTCCATCCTAGTGTAGGTGCATAATTTTCACTAGGATATTCTTGTTGAATCTCAACACTCCCTCTCAACAAGAAAGGGATTATCCTTCACCCCCATCCTGTCTCTATGGTATTCGAATTTTCTCCCGGTGAGCGCCTTCGTCAAAATGTCTGCATCTTGATCTTCCATAGGAATATACTGAAGCAACATGATCTTCCTCTCCACACAATATCTGATATGATGATACCAGATATCTATATGCTTATATCTATCATGAAACACAATATTAATTGAGAGTTTGATGCAACTTTGATTATCACAATGAATCATTGTCTGATCTAAATGAGAACCAAACAAACCAACCAAGATCTTTCTCATCCAGATAGCCTCACATGTAGCTTGACTCGCTGCAATGTATTCCACTTCCGCTGAACTGAGTGCCATAGATCTATGTTTCTTGTTGTACCAAGAAATGGTTGTAGATCCGATACTAAAGATCTCCCCAGATGTGCTCTTTCTGTCCATTGGGTTGCCCTCCCAATCTGCATCCATGAAGCCATGCAACTTCACCTCATCTATTTGTTTGTACCATATTCCATACTCAGATGTGCCCCTCAGGTATCTTAAGACATGCTTACCCGCTTTACAAAAGAGCTTGGTAGGCTTAACCATCGCTTGACTCAGCTGGTTAACCACATAGAAAATGTTGGGTCTCTTGTTCACTAGATACATTAGCGAACCCACTAACTATCGATAGACAATAGTATCCACTACCTCTCCAGAAGTAGCATCCTCTTTCTTCCAGATTCCTGGAAGAGGAGTATCCATGGGTTTGTAGCCCTCCATGTGAAACTTACCCAGTATCTCCCTTGCATACTTTCCTTGAGACACAAAAATTTCACCATCTCCCTGCCATATTTCAAATCCAAGGAAATAATGAAGGAGGCCCAAATCCTTCATCTCGAACTCCTTTGCAAGATCCTCCTTGCATGAGTGTATCAGTTGCTCATCACCAATCGGTATTAAATCATCAACATAAAGAAAAATGATTAAAATATTACCCTTGTAGATCCATCTCGAACCTACCACTTATTTGTCAACCAGTCTTGGGACAATTTCCCAAACACTGTTTTTGACAATGGAGTCATACTCCTCCACCATTGCATCTACCCATGTGGGATCCTACAGTGCTTCCTAAAAGGAAGATGGCTCAGTCACAATACATTTTCTCATGAGAGCCATGTATCCAGTAAATCGGTTAGGAGACTATCTCTGTCTGTGGTGTGAAGTAGGGGCTCCTACATTTTGTACAACATCTAGTCTCAATCTATCATCTTCCGTGGTGCGCTTTCTGCCATTTCTGATGGATGGCTGTACATGAGTGGATTTCTCCACTCCATGAACCTCCTCATGTGGCTGATCCACATCTTGAGACTCATCTTTGGGAACCAACAGTTCCTCCTCTACATGCAAGTCCAACTCCCTCTCAAGGGACAACCACATGGCTTTCCCCTCATCAAATTTTATATCACATTGCACAACAGTCATTATGTTGTTTGGAAAATACACATGATAATTATGCAGTGTTTATGTGTACCCCATAAAAATCTCAACTTTGGCAGTCATCTCCAGCTTCTTCCTGGCGTTCTTGGTCACATGCACATAAATAGATGAGCCAAAAATCTTAAACTGTGAAACATCAGGTTTCTTACCAGTGAAAGCTTCTTCAGGTGTATTCATGCCAAGTACTCTATGAGGACAATGGTTTTGCACATAAACCGTAGTATTGCATGCTTATGCCCACAAATGCATTGGTAGGCCCTGATCATGTAACATCGATCGTGTTGCACCCATGATCATTCTGTTCTTTCTCTTCACGACCCCATTTTACTGTGGGTTATGAGGCGCTATGAGTTCTCTTAGAATTCCTTCTTTGCTGCAGAAGTATTTGAATTCTTTAGATATGTATTCTCCACCATTATCACTCCTCAGAGCCTTCACTTGCTTCCCCGACTGTTTCTCCACCAATGCTTTAAACTCACAAAACTTTCAAAATGTTTGATCCTTCTTCTGGATGAAGAAGATCCAACATTTACGAGAAAAGTCATCAACAAAAATAACATAATACTTATGTTTTTCTATTGAAGAAACTGAGAATGGTCCACGCACGTCTGTGTGAACTCTCTCCAGAATCACTGAAGCATGGTTCTCCTTTTCATGAAAGGTGGACTTTACATACTTCCCCATGGTGAAACCCTTGCACTGATCTAACTGAGCAAGTGTTTCCATTGGAAGTCAAGTAGATATTTGTTGCATGATTTTCAAGGCTCCGTGATGAAGATGGCCCAATCGCCTGTGCCATAATTCGCCCTCATCTCGGCTCACCACGTTTATTTCCTTTCCCATCATGGCAGCACAGCCATCCACCTCCAACTTGTAGAGATTCTTAACTCAAATCCTTTCATGTTGACTTGACCTGTTGTTTTTTGTTGCAGAAAAGTTTTTCCATCGCTGAAAACAATGTCATAGCCTTTGTCCTCCAACATTGAGATTGAGACTAGGTTTTTCTTCAAATCTGGAACATGCATAACATATTTCAATTGAAATGGTTTACCTAACTCCCTCTGAAAGGTAATGGTACCAATTCCATTCGCACTGTATCGTCCATCATCACCCATCTCTATATGCATTTTGAGATCTTTCTCCTCTAAGTCACTAAAAAGCTCCTTATCTCCTGTCATGTGGAAGGAAGCACCACTATCCAAATACCACACTGGTCCCAATGCACTTGATGCCATGCATGCGATCAAGGAGAATTCAAGTTCAAATTGTGAGGCAAGGGCCTCACCAGTTGCAACTCCAACAACCTTCTTGTTCTTCTTGTTCTGCAGACAATTAGTAGCGAGGTGCCCATGTTCGTGACAACGAAAACACTTCACTTTGGACAAATCCAACTTCTTGACTTTATAATCGGATTTTGAATGGAATTTATTCCCCTTCCCTTTCCTTTCCTTGGCGGCCAAAGCACAATCCTCTTCATCATCATGCTTTGATAAAGAGCCATGTCTGGTTTTCCACCTGAACTCCTTTTGCACTAGATCTGACCATAGTTGTTCCCAAACTGGGAATTTTTCCCTTCCATTGACATAGTCTTGATAACTATGCCAACTCTTGGGAAGTCCTAGGAGAGCCAAGATCACCAAATCATCATCAAAAACTATTATTCCCACACTCCCCAGCTCATCCCGACATTGGACAAACTTTGTGAGATATTTTGGAATGGAGTCGCCCTTCTCCATCTTGATCTTCCTGAGTTTATCTTTGAGCGCCAATTTCCTATGGTCGTTGGTGTTTTGGAATAGATCCGTCAAATCCTTCCACATTGCATATGGTGTGTATTTCCCATGGAGTTTTGAGACAATGTGGTCTTGTACTCCCTCCAACAAGATCCTCCTCGCCTTTGCCACTTTCTTTTGCCATGCATCAATATTTGCAGCGTCTGCAACATCTGTCTTAGGAACATCTTTGTCAATGAATTCCTTCAAGCCATTGTTTTCGAGAATTGCCTCCATCCTGTCCTTCCAAGAAATATAGTTCGAGCTGCCCTGGAGTGNCCAATTTCATTATCAAGAAGAAAGATCAATCACACATAACACAGATGTTTTACCGGGAAAGCATAAAGCTAAAAGCCTCACTATCATATATCATGGATCATGAAACAATCTCATACAAAACTCTAATCCAAGAGATCTCGGTACAATATACAATTGTCTCACACTGTCATACAAAAATTGACAAATTCATGTGCCAATTTACTGCTTCCAGACAACTTGCCTCCTCTATGCAATCCCTACTGATGGAAATCCCTGCAATGAATGAATTCCTCTTGCCTAGGATGCCCATTCCTCATTGGCACATCCAATGTGTGTTTTGTTTCATGTGTGCAACCACTAAAGTCACAACTAATAGTCAAACTATCCCTTTCACCTGTTATCTCAACTGGGTCTCCACTGGATCTGACATGCATGTAGTTAATAGTGGTAAATCTTCAGTTGCATGTGAGATCACTGATTTTGAATTTAATTAATAATTAATTCAATGATCTCTCACTAGTGTAAGTTCAGTTACAACTAGTACAACTGAGCTTAACTCACTCAAATAAGTTAAACTACTTTAGAACTCACATAACTACACATATAACTCTGTTACAACTTTGAATCACTCAGTTACAACTAATTCGACTTGCATGTCCCACCAATCAACCTTAAAACTCAAATTTCCTATAGCTAATTGATTTTCCACTTCAGTTAACTATTTCCAAGTGCTCATTGAGAATAGATTTTTATTTATTGTCCAAATATTATTAAGGGATAATAATAGTCGACATACATCTATAAATAGAATTTTCTTATCATCTGTAAATAGACCATCTATAAATAGAATTTTCTCATCATATAAAAATAGACTTCCACCTAAAAATTGCCCGAGGCTCCATCCTAGTGTAGGTGCATAATTTTCACTAGGATATTCTTGTTGAATCTCAACACTCCCTCTCAACAAGAAAGGGATTATCCTTCACCCCCATCCTGTCTCTATGGTATTCGAATTTTCTCCCGGTGAGCGCCTTCGTCAAAATGTCTGCATCTTGATCTTCCATAGGAATATACTGAAGCAACATGATCTTCCTCTCCACACAATATCTGATATGATGATACCAGATATCTATATGCTTATATCTATCATGAAACACAATATTAATTGAGAGTTTGATGCAACTTTGATTATCACAATGAATCATTGTCTGATCTAAATGAGAACCAAACAAACCAACCAAGATCTTTCTCATCCAGATAGCCTCACATGTAGCTTGACTCGCTGCAATGTATTCCACTTCCGCTGAACTGAGTGCCATAGATCTATGTTTCTTGTTGTACCAAGAAATGGTTGTAGATCCGATACTAAAGATCTCCCCAGATGTGCTCTTTCTGTCCATTGGGTTGCCCTCCCAATCTGCATCCATGAAGCCATGCAACTTCACCTCATCTATTTGTTTGTACCATATTCCATACTCAGATGTGCCCCTCAGGTATCTTAAGACATGCTTACCCGCTTTACAAAAGAGCTTGGTAGGCTTAACCATCGCTTGACTCAGCTGGTTAACCACATAGAAAATGTTGGGTCTCTTGTTCACTAGATACATTAGCGAACCCACTAACTATCGATAGACAATAGTATCCACTACCTCTCCAGAAGTAGCATCCTCTTTCTTCCAGATTCCTGGAAGAGGAGTATCCATGGGTTTGTAGCCCTCCATGTGAAACTTACCCAGTATCTCCCTTGCATACTTTCCTTGAGACACAAAAATTTCACCATCTCCCTGCCATATTTCAAATCCAAGGAAATAATGAAGGAGGCCCAAATCCTTCATCTCGAACTCCTTTGCAAGATCCTCCTTGCATGAGTGTATCAGTTGCTCATCACCAATCGGTATTAAATCATCAACATAAAGAAAAATGATTAAAATATTACCCTTGTAGATCCATCTCGAACCTACCACTTATTTGTCAACCAGTCTTGGGACAATTTCCCAAACACTGTTTTTGACAATGGAGTCATACTCCTCCACCATTGCATCTACCCATGTGGGATCCTACAGTGCTTCCTAAAAGGAAGATGGCTCAGTCACAATACATTTTCTCATGAGAGCCATGTATCCAGTAAATCGGTTAGGAGACTATCTCTGTCTGTGGTGTGAAGTAGGGGCTCCTACATTTTGTACAACATCTAGTCTCAATCTATCATCTTCCGTGGTGCGCTTTCTGCCATTTCTGATGGATGGCTGTACATGAGTGGATTTCTCCACTCCATGAACCTCCTCATGTGGCTGATCCACATCTTGAGACTCATCTTTGGGAACCAACAGTTCCTCCTCTACATGCAAGTCCAACTCCCTCTCAAGGGACAACCACATGGCTTTCCCCTCATCAAATTTTATATCACATTGCACAACAGTCATTATGTTGTTTGGAAAATACACATGATAATTATGCAGTGTTTATGTGTACCCCATAAAAATCTCAACTTTGGCAGTCATCTCCAGCTTCTTCCTGGCGTTCTTGGTCACATGCACATAAATAGATGAGCCAAAAATCTTAAACTGTGAAACATCAGGTTTCTTACCAGTGAAAGCTTCTTCAGGTGTATTCATGCCAAGTACTCTATGAGGACAATGGTTTTGCACATAAACCGTAGTATTGCATGCTTATGCCCACAAATGCATTGGTAGGCCCTGATCATGTAACATCGATCGTGTTGCACCCATGATCATTCTGTTCTTTCTCTTCACGACCCCATTTTACTGTGGGTTATGAGGCGCTATGAGTTCTCTTAGAATTCCTTCTTTGCTGCAGAAGTATTTGAATTCTTTAGATATGTATTCTCCACCATTATCACTCCTCAGAGCCTTCACTTGCTTCCCCGACTGTTTCTCCACCAATGCTTTAAACTCACAAAACTTTCAAAATGTTTGATCCTTCTTCTGGATGAAGAAGATCCAACATTTACGAGAAAAGTCATCAACAAAAATAACATAATACTTATGTTTTTCTATTGAAGAAACTGAGAATGGTCCACGCACGTCTGTGTGAACTCTCTCCAGAATCACTGAAGCATGGTTCTCCTTTTCATGAAAGGTGGACTTTACATACTTCCCCATGGTGAAACCCTTGCACTGATCTAACTGAGCAAGTGTTTCCATTGGAAGTCAAGTAGATATTTGTTGCATGATTTTCAAGGCTCCGTGATGAAGATGGCCCAATCGCCTGTGCCATAATTCGCCCTCATCTCGGCTCACCACGTTTATTTCCTTTCCCATCATGGCAGCACAGCCATCCACCTCCAACTTGTAGAGATTCTTAACTCAAATCCTTTCATGTTGACTTGACCTGTTGTTTTTTGTTGCAGAAAAGTTTTTCCATCGCTGAAAACAATGTCATAGCCTTTGTCCTCCAACATTGAGATTGAGACTAGGTTTTTCTTCAAATCTGGAACATGCATAACATATTTCAATTGAAATGGTTTACCTAACTCCCTCTGAAAGGTAATGGTACCAATTCCATTCGCACTGTATCGTCCATCATCACCCATCTCTATATGCATTTTGAGATCTTTCTCCTCTAAGTCACTAAAAATCTCCTTATCTCCTGTCATGTGGAAGGAAGCACCACTATCCAAATACCACACCGGTCCCAATGCACTTGATGCCATGCATGCGATCAAGGAGAATTCAAGTTCAAATTGTGAGGCAAGGGCCTCACCAGTTGCAGCTCCAACAAACTTCTTGTTCTTCTTGTTCTGCAGACAATTAGTAGCGAGGTGCCCATGTTCGTGACAACGAAAACACTTCACTTTGGACAAATCCAACTTCTTGACTTTAGACTCGGATTTTGAATGGAATTTATTCCCCTTCCCTTTCCTTTCCTTGGCGGCCAAAGCACAATCCTCTTCATCATCATGCTTTGATAAAGAGCCATGTCTGGTTTTCCGCCTGAACTCCTTTTGCACTAGATCTGACCATAGTTGTTTCCAAACTGGGAATTTTTCCCTTCCATTGACATAGTCTTGATAACTATGCCAACTCTTGGGAAGTCCTAGGAGAGCCAAGATCACCAAATCATCATCAACAACTATTATTCCCACACTCCCCAGCTCATCCCGACATTGGACAAACTTTGTGAGATATTTTGGAATGGAGTCGCCCTTCTCCATCTTGATCTTCCTGAGTTTATCTTTGAGCACCAATTTCCTATGGTCGTTGGTGTTTTGGAATAGATCCGTCAAATCCTTCCACATTGCATATGGTGTGGATTTCCCATGGAGTTTTGAGACAATGTGGTCTTGTACTCCCTCCAACAAGATCCTCCTCGCCTTTGCCACTTTCTTTTGCCATGCATCAAGATTTGCAGCATCTGCAACATCTGTCTTAGGAACATCTTTGTCAATGAATTCCTTCAAGCCATTGTTTTCGAGAATTGCCTCCATCCTGTCCTTCCAAGAAATATAGTTCGAGCTGCCCTGGAGTGCATACTCTAACCTCAAGCCATTGAAATCCATTTCGATCTTGAATCAGTTGTAGCACCAAGAAAGTATTTCTGCAAATTCGAATTCTATCCAGTCACAAACTCAACTTCTGCAATTTCCTACGCTCTGATACCATGTAGAAATTTTAATACAAATTATGTATTTCCTGGATTCTCCCGATCTAACAATTATATGCCACTGTTAAATACATAATCGCTTCTACAAATATTCTTGTGGAATTTAAAACATGATCGCCAATTGCAATATCAAGAAGAAAGATCAATCACACATAACACAGATGTTTTACYGRGAAAGCATAAAGCTAAAAACCCCACTATCATATATTATGTATATATCATGGATCATGAAACAATCTTATACAAAACTCTAATCCAAGAGATCTCAATACAATATACAATCGTCTCACACTGTCATACAAAAATTGACAAATTCATGTGCCAATTTACTGCGTCCAGACAACCTGCCTCCTCTACGCAATCCCGACTGATGGAAATCCTTGCAGTGAATGAATTCCTCATGCCTAGGATGCACATTCCTCATTAGAACATCCAATGTGTGTGTGGTTTCATGAGTGCACCCACTAAAGTCACAACTGATAGTCTAACCGTCCCTTTCACTTGTTATATCATTTGGGTCTCCACTGGATCTGACATGCATGTAGTTAACAATGGTAAATCTTCAGTTGCATGTGAGATCACTGATTGTGAATTTAATTAATAATTAATTCACTGATCTCTCACTAGTGTAAGTTCAGTTACAACTAGTACAACTGAGCTTAACTCACTTAACTGAGTTAAACTACTTTAAAACTCACATAACTACACATATAACTCTATTATAACTTTGAATCACTCAATTACAACTAATTCAACTTGCATGTCCCACGAGTCAACCTTTGAACTCGAATTTCCTATAGCTAACTGATTTTCCACTTCACTTAACTATTTCCAGGTGCTCATTGAGAATATATTAATATTTATTGTCCAACTATTATTAAGGGATAATAATAGTCAACATACATCTATAAATAGACATCATCTATAAATAGAATTTGCTCATCATCTAAAAATAGACTTCCACCTAAAAATAGCCCGAGGCTCCATCCTAGTGTAGGTGCATAATTTTCACTAGGATCTTCTTGTTGAATCTCAACATGTACTAGTCAGTGGAATTCTTGATGGTCACGGTGGGACATTTCTGGAGTTTAGCTGCAAAATTTGGTTAATGGAGCTTGTGTGGGTGATCATGGAAAAGAGATTTGAATTTAATGGAGGTTCGATCGTCCTGGTTCACTCCCTTCCTATCATCATGCTAGTTTGTGGTTTCTCGTTCGAGCATGAGAGCAAGCTTAATTTGCTCCATGTCGACACTTCTTCATGTATATGGGATTTTGGTCTGTAGACAATGAAGAAAGTAGGAAATTTGTAGGTCTAGTGGGGAGGTGTTCTTAGTGGAGCAATACATGTTGGAGATATTACACACACCTATGATATTTTTCCTTATTTCCCTATGTTTATTAGTCATTATTGAGGGTCTCCTACGTTTTAGGAATCTCTCATACATTCTAGGAGAATATCCTCTTCAACTTAGAGCTAGTTACAGTTAGTTAGATTAGTGGAAGTCACTCATGCATGGAAACCTCAATTTTATCACCAGCATTTGCATGTGCTTCTCTCACTTCCATACATGTGACTCAATTAACTGAACACTGCATGACTAGTTAACTAGGACTAGGTGGACGTTAACTCCCGTAACTACATGTGTCTATCCAGATCTCTCTAGACCACCACTATGGCGCATTGGCTTGTATTTCGGTGTGCATTAGTTGAGCTATACATAGTATAGAATGTGTAAACTATCATTCATTCATTTGGTTAATACATTTACTCATTCTTTTCTCTCCATATTTCTCCCATCTTCTCTATTTTGCAAGCTATGTTTGTTCTTATGCTAGCTAGATATCTGGTGTAGGTACTCACCACATTATACACGGTATCAGAGCCCACAAAATTCTAGGAAGAAGGAGAACTAACACTTTTATTTGCAAGTAATAAATATTGAAGAAAGGAGGAAAGATGGATTACTCCCTAACAATTCCTCTTATGCCTCACATTCTCTCCAAGATTAATGTTCCATAGGTCAATTGACCATATCTTGAAATCCAAAATATGGGTATATCTGATATTTGGTATAGAGATGCATTGCATAGGAATGGTCATTCTCTCCAAAATTCTCCAATACCCACATCGTAGTTTAGGAGATAAAATTGTTTTTATCATATCTATAGTTGCCACGGATCCATCAACGATATCTCAAAATCCATGATCTAGATTGATCTATTTTTTTGCGGAGAGATGCATTGCATATGGATGTTGATCTCTCCTTCTCTATTTTGCAAGATGTGTTCATTCTTCTGCTACTTAGATCTCTTATGTAGGTACTCACCACATTCTACAATACAAGGAAGAAAACATGGGAGAAGGATCAAAATTGGGGGTTGCATCTCCGAAATTGGGAGATAAGTCAACCAAGCTTCGCTCTAGTTTTTATCTTTGAAGGAAATTTCCAATGGATTAAGTGTCATCACTTATTTGTGCATTTTAGATTATGTGCAATGACAATGGACAAAACACCACATCCTCAAGACTGACAGAGACGTAAATGTGACAGAGCAAAGTCATGAAACTAGTAGATGAGAAAGAGTGGAATTGGAAGCCTGGTCTGTGGAATTGGGAGTTGTGTTTCCTCCAAATCCAAGTCTCAGGGTTGGGTTGCACCCTCGCTGGGTTATGGGCTTACATAGCTTGAAATACTCAAACTCGAGGGAATAAGGTTAATTGGTATAAGTCGATTGCAGTCACAATGGCCAGTGGAAAGGGTGGGGAAGTAAGGCCCTCCCAGGGACCATATGATAATTTGGAAGACACATGGAGCACTCTATAGAAGCTACAAATCACAATGCAAGGTTTTTCCTTATATGTGACTTTCATATTGGAAATCTGATTCCAGCAAAGAACTACAATGAGACAACAATACAATGAAATCGTTTCACTCCGCTAACAACTATAAATATGCAGGACCAATCAACATCAACACCTTTGGCCCTGGTGTTAGATTTGACTACAAATGGATCATCCCCATCAGTGGACAACCCCATTCCTAATATGAATCTCTCGATTGGAAAAATGGGAAAGGATGATGTGGACCCTCCCAACCTTCCAATGGCTGGTACATGATTTTTTTTCTAGTTGTCTGCATACTTGGTACTTTTTCAAATTTATACAGTAAAGTTTTGTAATGTATATACTCCCTCAAGAGATGNTCTGCAACATCTGTCTTAGGAACATCTTTGTCAATGAATTCCTTCAAGCCATTGTTTTCGAGAATTGCCTCCATCCTGTCCTTCCAAGAAATATAGTTCGAGCTGCCCTGGAGTGCATACTCTAACCTCAAGCCATTGAAATCCATTTCGATCTTGAATCAGTTGTAGCACCAAGAAAGTATTTCTGCAAATTCGAATTCTATCCAGTCACAAACTCAACTTCTGCAATTTCCTACGCTCTGATACCATGTAGAAATTTTAATACAAATTATGTATTTCCTGGATTCTCCCGATCTAACAATTATATGCCACTGTTAAATACATAATCGCTTCTACAAATATTCTTGTGGAATTTAAAACATGATCGCCAATTGCAATATCAAGAAGAAAGATCAATCACACATAACACAGATGTTTTACTGAGAAAGCATAAAGCTAAAAACCCCACTATCATATATTATGTATATATCATGGATCATGAAACAATCTTATACAAAACTCTAATCCAAGAGATCTCAATACAATATACAATCGTCTCACACTGTCATACAAAAATTGACAAATTCATGTGCCAATTTACTGCTTCCAGACAGCCTGCCTCCTCTGCGCAATCCCGACTGATGGAAATCCCTGCAGTGAATGAATTCCTCATGCCTAGGATACACATTCCTCATTAGAACATCCAATGTGTGTGTGGTTGCATGAGTGCACCCACTAAAGTCACAACTGATAGTCTAACTGTCCCTTTCACTTGTTATATCATTTGGGTCTCCACTGGATCTGACATGCATGTAGTTAACAGTGGTAAATCTTCAGATGCATGTGAGATCACTGATTGTGAATTTAATTAATAATTAATTCACTAATCTCTCACTAGTGTAAGTTCAGTTACAACTAGTACAACTGAGCTTAACTCACTTAACTGAGTTAAACTACTTTAAAACTCACATAACTACACATATAACTCTGTTATAACTTTGAATCACTCAATTACAACTAATTCGACTTGCATGTCCCACGAGTCAACCTTTGAACTCGAATTTCCTATAGCTAACTGATTTTCCACTTCACTTAACTATTTCCAGGTGCTCATTGAGAATATATTAATATTTATTGTCCAACTATTATTAAGGGATAATAATAGTCAACATACATCTATAAATAGA
>JZKD02S0387681.1:0-18391 GCA_000966675.3 Picea glauca
CCATAAAGGGAGAAAACCTCTTCTTCTTCGAAATGATAGGCAGTCTTTTGCAGTTATGTACATCATTTACAATTGAGCACCAACTCAATGTGAGGCTGCTACCTCTGTTTTACAATATACAACTTGTTGAGAGCACCAACTCTCTGTTTTCTCTAGCACCCACTAGAAGGAAGCACCAACTCCCTGGTTATTCCAGCACCAACTTCTTGAATGTTCCAACACCAACTGGATGGAAGCACCAACTTCCAGTTATACAGGCTCCAACCTGCATAACAGAGAACACCTGTTCTCCCTAGCACCACCCTGCCACCCTGGTTTCTTAATAACTAAATAAACATTCAACTTTACAGATAAATCAGTTCATACCAATCTTACTTTGTTCTGTAAATCTTGTCTTCTGCTGCTTGCTCTATCATTCTGCTCTGCTTCAGCTCTTCTCTTATCATTTTTCTCTGCTTCAGCTCTTCTCTTTTCATTTTGCTCTGTTTCAGCTCTGCTTTATCGTTCTCCTCTGCTTCAGATATTCATTTCATTTCATTCTGCACATTAATTAAACTTGTTTCTATTCCTCTGCTCATCTTCTTTTTCTTACTGTTTACACATTTTTCATTCAGAACAATCAACCCAATTCCGTCTCCTTCATTTTCTTTTATACATTATGTTATGACGGTTCCACTTCCCATCTCCTTCGGCAAGAGCAACAACAACTGTCTCAGCAACTAAATCCTCATCTGAAATGTTAACTAATTCTTCATGATGAGTCTGTTTCACTAAGCGAAATCATATTCAGTCGTTAACTGTGAGAGTGAATAGTGACCCTCCAATCAATATTTGATCCAACAGTTCAGATCAAATCGGGATTTCACCCATCATGATTTCGGCATTTGCAATGTCAAAAATCACAAGTCCTTCGGACTCGCAATCCTCCGATTCCTGATGGCTCCTTTCCACTCGCTAGCCCTGCTGGCTATAGGCCCATATGACCATCAACACATGACCTCGGTCAAACCTCGCATCGGGGTTTAGGAATTTAACATGTCATCATACACATGCCTGTAGAATCCCCGATCCCCGATTCTCCGATGACAGAGATCAATGATCCACATCACTTCTAGCTCGACGGCTCAGATTAGATTTTGCGATTTGCACATCGTGATTACTCCCACTTCTCTTTGTATTTTAAAGGTCGTGCAACTTATCTTTGATCCGACGATGATCGGGTCTAGCACTTGAATCCAACGGTCACTGAGTCATCTCCTCAACCATAATTGTACTCGCACTCCATGCAGANGTGAGGCTGCTACCTCTGTTTTACAAGCTACAACTTGTTGAGAGCACCAACTCTCTGTTTTCTCTAGCACCCACTAGAAGGAAGCACCAACTCCCTGGTTATTCTAGCACCAACTGGATGGAATCACCAACTTCCTGAATGTTCCAGCACCAACTGGATGGAAGCACCAACTTCCAGTTACACAGGCTCCAACCTGCATAACAGAGAACACCTTTTCTCCCTAGCACCACCTGCCACCCTGGTTTCTTAATAACTAAATAAACATTCAACTTTACAGATAAATCAGTTCATACCAATCTTACTTTGTTCTGTAAATCTTGTCTTCTGCTGCTTGCTCTATCATTCTGCTCTGCTTCAGCTCTGCTCTTATCATTCTGCTCTACTTCAGCTCTTCTCTATCGTTTTCCTCTGCTTCAGATATTCATTTCATTTCATTCTGCACATTAATTAAACTTGTTGCTATTTCTCTGCTCATCTTCTTTTTCTTACTGTTTACACATTTTTCATTCAGAACAATCAACCCAATTCGGTCTCCTTCATTTTCTTTTATACATTCTGTTATGATGGTTCCACTTCCCATATCCTTCGGAAAGAGCAAAAACAATTGTCTCAGCAACTGAATCGTCATCTGAAACGTTAACTAATTCTTCATGATGAGTCTATTTCACTAAGCGAAATCATATTCAGTCGTTAACTGTGAGAGTGAACAGTGACCCTCCGATCAATATTTGATCCAATGGTTTAGATCAAATCGGGATTTCACCCATCGTGATTTCGGCATTTGCGATGTCAAAAATCACAAGTCCTTCGGACTCGCAATCCTCCGATTCTCGATGGCTCCTTTCCACTCGCTAGACCTACTGGCTATAGGCCCATATGACCATCAGCACATGACCTCGGTCAAACCTCGCATCAGGGTTTCGACATTTAACATGTCATCATACACATGCCTGTAGAATCCCCGATCCCCGNTTGTGCCACGTGTCCCTAGCTGACGTGGACTGCTGACGTGAATTAGATCAACGGTCTAGATCGCATGTTGATCTGACGGTTCAGATTCCGTCGGGATTTCGCATATCGCGAAATCAGGGTTTTCGTTGCATTGTGGTCTTTGCATTATCAACTCCCGATCCCCGAATCTCCGATGCCACCTGTCCTCTGCGTTGTCACTTGGACCCCACAAGGTGCTTACCTCCGTTGGGAAATCACGTATCGGGATATCGCAATTCCTGCGGTTGTGAGTCTCTCGTCATTGAAAACTCCGAAATGTCGAATATCGACTCATCCGGATCTCCTCCCACGTGTTCTCACAAATGGATGGTTCAAACCTCCTATCGAGAAATCGTGGATCGCGAGTCCAATATACAAGAGTTCCATGTCCACGGAAACTCTGATTTTCCGATGAGATGACCTCCGAATCTCCTCCAGATATATGATGTGTGTCCCTATGGAGATCACCGCACAGTAGGACTTAACCCCTGCACGACTCTAACAGATCCTATGGCTGTCGGGTTTTCTTCTCAGATCCTACGGATCAGATTCTCTCTCCAATATCCCGATGACATGTCCGGGATTTCTCCTCTGCATAGTAGAACTTATCCCCTGTGCTTAACCTCTGCGCAGTTTCTGTGAATCTGACGGCTGTCGACCTTTCTTAGAAATTTGAATGGGATCCAACAGGTCTTTTGCTCGATTGACCTCAACCTCGAACTCTATTTTGACTAGATCTCCCCTTTGTCATTCTTCATCGATTGACCTCCTTAGACTATGACTTATTTCTTATTCTGCCATCCTCTTCACTGTTGTCATCAATGACAACAACCATCACTGCATTCTATCCACTGAATTTGCCAACATGGATGTAGCCTACGGGATAAGTCCAAAGAGAACGCAAATATCCAAGCCCACAATGCCATAGAAAAATGATTATATTGTGCAAACAATCGATCAATACAAGAATGATATAGAGAACCTCTGGGAACAAATCATCCCTACCACTCCCCTGGAGGTTAAAGAATAAAGGAAGTAGAAAGTAACATGGAAGATGGATGAAATGGAACGACAAGTCAGCGCAGCTATTGACTTGTTTCATAGAGAAGCACAACTACGGACAAAGCTGGAGGCGGATCAACAATTTCGGCAGTGGGACCAGGAAGAGGAAAAGATAAGCACAACTATATACAACCTCAAGTAGAGGCACAATATGATGAAGATCACTGAGTGCCTCAAAGGAGTACAAGTTATGAAGAAGATTCAAGCAGAGCTCATAGTCGCACATACACAAAAGAAGGATCGATAGGCTCAAATGGAACCTCTCCAAGAGATAGCAGCGAAGGTCATTGCACAGGAGGAAGAGGAAAATAAGAACATGGCACAAACTCAGGCAGAGTGTGTAGAGATGACCAACGAGGAGATTACAACGTAATTATTGGACGCGCTCAGAGAAAATACCATGTAGGATCAAACACAAGCAAGGGAACTCACAAAGAAGTTTTGGACTCTTGTAGGAGATATTGAAGAAGTGCACAAAGTTTAGGTGGCTCGAGACGAGCCACATGTCAATGTTGGGGGCATGTTGGATGTAGACCTAGTCAAGGTAAAAGGCTATTTTTGGGAAAAGAAGCATGAAATGAAGAAAGGACAGTTGGAAGGAAAACCAACAAGTGTGAGGGAATCATGTGAGGAGCGCATGCAAGGAATACCTAACGACGCTAGGGTTAGTTTTTTTGCAATGTATTGTAATGGATGATGAGCCAAGAATATAAATATGTAGTACTTAGAGAGAGAGAAGAGGAAGGAGAGAGGGAATAAAGAGGATGAAAGCAGAGAACGGATGTCAGAGAGCTGTAAGAACTGTACTTCTCAGTAAGCTAGTGATCTAGGGAAGGAGTGAGTGACTCAATCCTGAGGGTTAGATCGTGGGTTGAGGATCCTGGTGCGATCTCGTCGGCCTTACAGGGATCGATGAGTCTATTGAAGAGTGTAAGATCTAATATTGTACACACATGTGACGTGACATATTATTGAACCATAATAAAGATCTTGAGAGCTAGATCTTTGTGGACATAGCCTAGGAGGGGCTGAACCACGGTAACACCTGTGTTATGTGAATGACTGTATGTGTCTTTATTGTTGATAAGTGGTGAATGTTATATAAAAGAATTAATTAGTTAGATCTGGTATTTCACATGCATGAATAGAATGAATGCTATAATCATATGTTAGACTGAATAAATAAATATTACAAGATACAACCGTAGATATCGACTCATTCCCAGGTTGCAAACACCTGAGTATTGGAATCACCCATAGAGTTATCTTGGGTGAGACTGCGTAGTACACTATGTGTGTTGCACTTCCTTCTAGTCTACCAGAGGAGTTGATAGTTTTAGAGGGATTTTGTTGGGAGCTTGATAAGTCTGAACTTGAGTCAATTGATGAGAATAAGGTCAAATCAGAGTAATTGAATAATAAAGTAGAAGAGTAAAATCCAACATTGTTCATTAACAACTTTAGAGTATAAGGAAGGCAAGCGGTACAAGAGTGTTTTATATTTATTAGGCACATAATTGATTATTTGTATTTATCCCAAGGGTGACATCATCCACATTAGCCTTAAATATCACTTATTCAATGTATAATGGAACATCTCGGATAATTATTAAGAGTCCCCTCTAGTTAATCTTATTAGGATTCTCATGAAAGTCCATTGAGGTTTTACAAGAGTGGTCCACTACATGAAATTTTTCATTAGTACCACCCAAGAGAATCTTGTAAGAGAAACTGGGATAAGAGCTCGTTGAATCAACTAGGTTTGTATTAGACATAATGGTGTCACCTCTTTTCATGGATGTTTCAATTATTAATCACTTTTTCAGAAGGATGAAGTAATAAGGCAGACACACCCATGATCATATAGAGATGAATGTGAAAACATTGTTTAAAGGGTAACAAGGATGATACATTTAGAGGTGAGTGTAACAATGTAGAAGGAAGGTGTACATAAAAGTAAAGAACAATTCAACACAAGACTTAAATGGTTCTTTGACAGAAAGAATAAGAAAATATTGGCTCATACCTCCAATTACCTGAAGTGGAAACAATGTCAAGTACATGTCAGTGATCATATTACTTTGGCATCAGTACCATATTATTAACTAGTACCAGACAGGTTGTTGCGGTACCAGAACATGACAGTACCAGAACAAGTCTTTATGATATTTAAACTAGAATTTGTAGACCTCACAGTGTGACTAGAATACTCTTATGTGTATTGTGGGTTGCAACAGAAACTGTGTAAAATATGTTGGATAAAACCAAGCATTTCTTGGTACTGAAACTGGTGCAGGAATTTCGTATTGGTACCAAAATTTTGTAGGTAATTAATGCAGAAATTTTGTACTGGTACCAGAATTCTATTAAATTCCAGCACTTAACATGTTAATATGGACTTGTTGTCAGAAGTTGAAAAGAATAGGAAGGTCCCAACAACCAATTTTCCCCCGTGCCTAAGGTTTTGAATTCCCTCATGCAAACAATATGAGACACTAAAAAAATAAGGAGGGTTGTTGAGAGGGATGCAAACAACTGCTAAAAACAAACCAATAGAACTAATTAAAACTATATTTTTATTCATGCTTACAGATAGAAAATTCAGGGAAAATGTCAAAAGTTGAACAATGCATACATTATTCATGATTTATTTGACCAAAAATTATTAGCTATGAATAAAATAGTCTGGAATTAACATTCAGTTTCAATTTCTATTAGAAAGATCACTCAATTGATCATCCTTATGAAATAGTGGTCTTAAAATAGATAGGTAATGACAAAGCACAAATGCAATTTTTTTAATAACTTAAGGAAAAAGAAGAAATTTGAGGAAATAGGTCATGAAGTACTCCCTTAAGTGTTCTCTTCCATTGACAAGGATGCCTTCTCCTCTTTTGAAAATACACTTCCAATATTATGTGTGCATTCAGAGGATGAAGATATTACCTTCTCATAAAATTCCAAACAAAACTGTCATAAATTTTAGAAAGAAAAATCTAATAGAGGAACAAAATATATTAAACTTATTGCTTTGCTAACTTTTGACATTCTCATTTAATGAAAGATAGGTTGCATTGCAGTTATATGCAACATTTATTTATTTATTTACTATCCTACTATAATTGAACAAAAGAAAATGTCCTTCAAGTATAGGAATACTTCCAGTGAAGCCATGTGTATAACGGGATTAGAAATATATTCATACTCGTGTTTAAAAGATAAATTTTAATGCATACCGGAGCATGAAGGACCAAATGCTTTGATGATGAGATCAAACAATAATGAAAAGTAAAAGAGTAGTGTGATCTGATAACTAATTGGAACCATATTTCAATAGGATCATGATATTCTTGTTTCCCTTCTTTGTTTAGGTCACACAGCATGTCCTCCTTTTCCATGCTACCGATATTATCTTCTTCAAGTTGATTGGTCTTTGGATTATATACATGATTTGTTGTGAGGCATGATAGGAAATCCTCAATATTAGGTTTCAATGATTTCTCTCCATTGAATTCTATCCATGATTCTTTAGTCTCCTCAACAAATTGACAAGAGGAATCCGAAGGGACTTCTATATCTTCTTGTGGAGAGGTAAATAAATTTTTGACTACTATCAAGATATCCTCTTCCTAAGAGGTGAATATCCTAGTTGCTTCTAGAATGTGAGAAAGTTCTTGGAAGAACATTTTTCAAGCTCTTGATCATCCATAAATTACTCTAGTTGGTTGATGATCCCTGTCTTGCAACACAAATTAGTACTTGGGGGTTATTACAACACCCCAAAAATGATTTATCAACAAAGATTTGAATTTTAAAACAAAGAAATTAAAAATATTTGAAAAAAGAAAACGCACCAAATTTGAACTCCTTGTGTTACTGGGACCCTATTGTCACCAGGTTATCGGTTCACACAAGTCATCTCATCATAAATCAAACTAAATTTTCATAAATAAAACAAACTTTTGCATAAAATAAGGAAAAACACACTTGCATTAAAAGAAAAACACTTATTCATGAAAGGGAGAGGAAAACCTAACTTTGGAGCAACCGCACTAAAGTGGATGTGTGGGATCTTCCCTCACATCTTACGATCTTCTCTTCGGCCATAGGTCGTCCATGTAATTTAAAATGAAAACTACCAACCTACACTTCTTATCCCTTTAGCACCTCACCGAAAATGGTGCGAAAAATGTTGGGATAAATATATGAACTATTAAATCCAACATTAAATTATCAACCGAGGCTCATAAGCTTCAAGGTGCAAGAACAGAAAATGCAGGATTGGAGCCTAGTCTATCCTAATCTAAAGCTGGAAACAATATGAACAAATAGAGCAAAGTAAAACAAACTATAGGACATTAACACTAAGGATTCATCATTGGGACATAGTAATAACTTAGTGCTATAAAGACATAGATCACAGTATTTCATGCACTCAGGGTGATGTTCGTGTGATTAATTGTGAGTAGCTTACTTAAGTTTATTTTCCTTCAATGATTATTTCCTATAGTGGATCCACACTTAAATGCAATAAAAAAAAAATAAGAAAACATAAATGAATTCAAGTGATAGGACATAAACTAGCACCTTGGGATGAAGCCCATCACGGGGACCTAAAACACACAAACAAAACCACTCATCATACATACAATGATTTAATTATCCATATGCTTTCAACATTATTTTTACACTATATACATTTGAACTGTACAAAAGTAACTGGACATGAAGCTGAATTAACATGCACAACCAAAAAGGTAGAGGAACAACTAAATTAGCACGCACAGTAGGTACCAGATCAGAAAACTAAATTAACATGCACAACAAAATATGTACAGGAACATGAAAAAAAATAGGTACAAGAACAAGAAATCGAAACAGGTACAAGAACAAAGTACATAATTGAAATAAGGGTGCAAGAAACAAAAAACACCTACCCTAAGGCTGACCAAATCATGCATAGAAAAGAAAGCAACAAAAGCGATAAAATGTTAAAAACAATTCATAGGCAACCAAAACAATCTAAAACAACTCATGCAATTAAAAATTCAACCTTGTAAATTACCCTTCAAATGAGTACACCTAATACACATGAACAATGATGGAATCAATGACAATTAATGCTTGGAAGAGGAGCTTACTTACTTTTTTTCCTTAAAATATTGTATATGTGAATAACATTATCTTTCAAGATCAATCAATCTTTTGAGAAGAAAATAGTATGTGCAAGAATGGAGTGTGAATATAAGAATGAAGTGCACACATGAATGTTGTATTGGTCATGAACAATAATATAATTTTCAGAATTAATAACCATGTTCAGATATTTGATATGCATCTCAAAAATTATTTAAACCACAGTTTATAGTTATGGAAGTTTTATTTGTATTCAAGAACACAAGATCACATATATATTCAAGTGGAAGATGATTAGAAATTATAACTCTAACATGTTTGTCCTAGCTTCCTATAGATGTAAATCAAGCACACTCACAAGATTAAAAACAATCAAATAACAGAGTAATTTATACATAGGTAAGGTAAATAACATTTAATTGTAGGAGTGTAGTTCTTAGAGCAAGAAATGATAAAAAAAAACACAGAAAACTACTTGTTGCTACACCAAATCAAAGAAATAAAACACATATACAATTCTATAAATAAAATTAAAGAACAAAGCAATGACGCATACCAAATTGAGGGTCCCTACCCAATTGGTTGCATGTTGCTTGAAGAAGAAATCAACTGCAAATGATTGTGGAAACACTTCAAAACTTCATTGAATAAAAAAATCTTATTTGAACCAATGTTCCAATTACAAGAGACTTTTGTTGAGCATAACCACATTAAGGATCCCCTTCTCAATGGATATGATACATATTTATACATAATAAACCAAAAGGATGAGGATAGAACCAAATCCCAAAGATTGGAAAAAAATTTACCAATTTTTGGAGCAAATCTCCAAATCTGGGTTTTTCATCAATTTGGGCAGATTCAAGTTGAAGATCCACCCATAACTCTTAAAAAGTTTTGAGTTTTCAAAAACTTCGCACATTTTACTCAATATTCCATATTCTAGACAAAACCCATATCGTAGAATTTCTAGATCTAATACCATCTGCACGGAAACCAAGGCACAAGTTGGTAGTTTGAGATTTTTACTAATTTTTGTTGAACCATTCCCTCTGAGATTGAGGTCCATACATGTGATATAGGTGAATTCAGACACAAATTTCCACATGTCGACGTCATGTTGGACAAAACCCATGTCCCTTATTTTCCTCTAGAAGTATTCCAAATTTTTGAACTATATTTGGTACTAGATGCCTGTAGGATGTTGGTACCAGATGAGAACATATGAAAAATAAACACTGGTACCGGATGAGAGAAGCTACCAGATGAGAACATGTGACAAATAAACACCGGTACCAAACGATCACAGGTATCGGATGATTGTAGAACCTTCTAGTACCAGATGAGCACATGTACTAGATGACTGTAGAACCTTCTGGTACGAGATGACTTGGAGTGTGAGTATCAGATGCCCTTGATTGTCCTCTTAGAACCATGTATTAATACAATTTTGAAAACAAGGCTATTAGATGGAATAAATCACATATATTACTATTCTAACTATCAATAAAACATGAAAATCATAGGTTAAACGTTGATTACCTCATGTACACCAAGAGATAGCCAAATGAGTGTATCATTGGGAAAAATGAATGGATTACTCGTAGTTTTAGGAAACATATTCAATATACATCACAAAAGTAAGGTGTCTATGGATGTAAAAAATGAGACCCAACATTCTCTTCCTTCTATGTTATCTTCCTCGTAATTTTGACCAGAAGAGGAACTTTTATGAAAGTGATGAATTGAATGATCATCAATACTAGTTGTGGATTTTCCCTTCTATTTTTGCTATGGTTTTTTGGTTTAGTCTTGGAGAGTTTTAACACCAATGTTTAAACTTTCCCATGTGTTTTCATCATCACGAGTGACTTGCTTCCTATTTTTAGGAGTAATTTTACTTGTTGTGGCTACCATATTAAATTCGACACATGTATCTTAATTATATTCAACTCCCTCTGTGATTCCCTCCATCCTTTTAAAATATTAGCCATAGCCAATTGAAACTGTGTGGGCCATAGAAACACCTTTATGATCAAATACCTTGTGTGCTTTAGCTTCTTTCATTTTGAAGGAATCAAAGAATATAACCATCTTATCCAAGCTATATAAACTTTTAATTGAAATATCATAAATTTTGAAAGGAACGAAGATGAATTTTCGCTTCCTCTTTTTATCAAAAGACATGAACCACATTCTATACTATCTACATAGTTCATAAACAAGAAATCTATCACAAACAAAATGGGGAAGAATAAAATGCATCCCTTCAAATTCAAAGATCCTTATGTATGTGAATTATTCTTCAAATATACATACTCCCTTTCCCACAAGAAATTCAATGGTTTCCTCTATTACATTGGTTGGTTCAGTCTTGGTGAGCATACTTCTACACTCTCTAAAAATGGAATCTTAGATTTCATAGAAATGGAATGGTTCTTTGTTCTTCCATAATATAGGGTACCATAATTGAGCAGGATCCTCTTTAAAGTCAGCATTGTCCCTTCAGGGCATGCCTTCAAACATGTTACAATAAAATAAAGAAAGAACAAGGTAAGTGGTCATGAAAAAACTCTTGGTTTGAATGAAGTTTGATAGTTGGTGGGAAATATCTTTCGATATAATATGGGCCTAATAAAATGTTTTCTCTACTCGCACAAAGTAATGGAAGATGTATAAGACATAACTAAGGACACAATTAGTTGAATCTAGACCCACCAAACATGAAAAAATCCATGGAAAATCCCTATACGGTTGAGCCAACTTGAATATGTTAATATGACCGGTGCTCATAGGTCTAACAAGAGGTTGGACCAAAACCTCCTTAAGAAAACTTTCCCCTCCACAGTAAGCAAATAGGAAATGGTTCACCTCAAAGATCTTGAGGACTTTATTCAGTGTTGGAGCCACAACATCCTTCTAAAGGTGTTTGGAGTAAAAGGGACAAGAGTCTTTCCTCTTTCCTTTAATCCAATCAGTTGGTTCCTGAGATCAAATATGCCAACACACCATGCTACAAGTTCTCTAAAATCGAATACTTTGCGCATGCATCCGACCTTATCTATCCCATACTTACACACTTTGTTTGTAAGCTTATCTTCCAGGGAAAGATCATAATACCACTTATATATGATAAACCACTAGAATTCCCAACTTTCACGACATAATGAATTCATTGTATCTCCACATAATGGTTATTTNCCCTTCTATTTTTGCTATGGTTTTTTGGTTTAGTCTTGGAGAGGGACCTTCTTCACACCAATGTTTAAACTTTCCCATGTGTTTTCATCATCACGAGTGACTTGCTTCCTATTTTCAGGAGTAATTTTACTTGTTGTGGCTACCATATTAAATTCGACACATGTATCTTAATTATATTCAACTCCCTCTGTGATTCCCTCCATCCTTTTAAAATCTTAGCCATAGCCAATTGAAACTGTGTGGGCCATAGAAACACCTTTATGATCAAATACCTTGTGTGCTTTAGCTTCTTTCATTTTGAAGGAATCAAAGAATATAACCATCTTATCCAAGCTATATAAACTTTTAATTGAAATATCATAAATTTTGAAAGGAACGAGGATGAATTTTCGCTTCCTCTTTTTATCAAAAGACATGGACCACATTCTATACTATCTACATAGTTCATAAACAAGAAATCTATCACAAACAAAATGGGGAAGAATAAAATGCATCCCTTCAAATTCAAAGATCCTTATGTATGTGAATTCTTCTTCAAATATACATACTCCCTTTCCCACAAGAAATTCAATGGTTTCCTCTATTACATTGGTTGGTTCAGTCTTGGTGAACATACTTCTACACTCTCTAAAAATGGAATCTTAGATTTCATAGAAATGGAATGGTTCTTTGTTCTTCCATAATATAGGGTACCATAATTGAGCAGGATCCTCATTAAAGTCAACATTGTCCCTTCAGGGCATGCCTTCAAACATGTTACAATAAAATAAAGAAAGAACAAGGTAAGAGGTCATGAAAAAACTCTTGGTTTGAATG
The DNA here is from genome assembly GCA_000966675.3 of Picea glauca. Lineage (NCBI taxonomy): Eukaryota > Viridiplantae > Streptophyta > Pinopsida > Pinales > Pinaceae > Picea > Picea glauca. The sequence continues at coordinate 12,497 of JZKD02S0387681.1, forward strand.
AAGTTTGATAGTTGGTGGGAAATATCTTTCGATATAATATGGGCCTAATAAAATGTTTCCTCTACTCGCACAAAGTAATGGAAGATGTATAAGACATAACTAAGGACACAATTAGTTGAATCTAGACCCACCAAACATGAAAAAATCCATGGAAAATCCCTATACGGTTGAGCCAACTTGAATATGTTAATATGACCGGTGCTCATAGGTCTAACAAGAGGTTGGACCAAAACCTCCTTAAGAAAACTTTCCCCTCCACAGTAAGCAAATAGGAAATGGTTCACCTCAAAGATCTTGAGGACTTTATTCAGTGTTGGAGCCACAACATCCTTCTAAAGGTGTTTGGAGTAAAAGGGACAAGAGTCTTTCCTCTTTCCTTTAATCCAATCAGTTGGTTCCTGAGATCAAATATGCCAACACACCATGCTACAAGTTCTCTAAAATCGAATACTTTGCGCATGCATCCGACCTTATCTATCCCATACTTACACACTTTGTTTGTAAGCTTATCTTCCAGGGAAAGATCATAATACCACTTATATATGATAAACCACTAGAATTCCCAACTTTCACGACATAATGAATTCATTGTATCTCCACATAATGGTTATTTMCTTTTCTTGTTTTYCATCTCTTTCACTTTCAATGTGCTTAGGTAAATRTGAGGATTGCATGTACAAATCATATTTTCCATCTAATAGGCACACATCTGATCATTAATTAGGGCTCAATACCAATGTTCTAAATCAACCCCTCRTACACTCGATGCATGTCGCTCATTAAATGGTAACTTGCATTCATGTACAAGGCTTGGGGTAAATGTGAAAAAAATAATACTCATTAATTAACAATAGTCATTCTCATTATGTGAAAGATAAGTAGCATATGTGCTATGATTACCTTGAAAATATAAATCAAACCCTATGTGGAATGTGATCTCTAGGTAGTAGGAGTACTAATGTAGAATGAAAGTGTTGGAGTTACTTCACACACACCTAAGCTTTCTTTTTCCTAAGGTTTTTCCTTATTTATTAGTCATTATTCAGTCTCCTATATTTTAGGAAGAATATTCCTCTAGGGAGAATATTCTCTTCAATTTTAACTTCAGTTTGATCAGTTGAGTGGAGTCTAGATGCTACGTTGGGATTATCACTATGCAGAATTGGGATCATCACCAGCTAATGTGCATTTTCCTTGGGATCATCACCAGACTAGAGCATTACTCATGATTCCCTAATCTCCTCCTCACTTCACTATGTTTCAATCAGTTAACTGAAGACTGGTGGACTAGTTAACTCAACTAGGTGGCAGCTCACTCCCATAACTGCCTCAAAGACTAGACTAGGTGGTAGTTTACTCCCGTAACTGCTGGTGTGTGTCTAGATCATTCTAGACCACCACTATGGTGCATTAGTTACTCATATATCCTATATCTATTGTAAATTATTCACTCTTTGAGTGTGGAATACGGTTAATGAGAATTCTACCATTATTTGTCTCCTTCTACTTCTTTCTCAATTTCTCTCTACAAATGTGTGTAGTTTTTTCTAGATATATCTATTATGTTCAGGTTCAACACATTTACATGGTATCAGAGCCAACAGACTGCTAATCAAAATCTACACCAAATTATTTTTGCAGGTACTAAAGATTGAAGAATACAAAAAAGATGGATTATTCACCGACAATACCTCTCACGCCTCATAACTATTTGGAGTGGAAGCCAAAAATTCTTCTTCATCTCATATGCAGAGGCTTGTACCAAATAACTATGGCAACAGAAGTAGAGCCTGATTCCTCCAATGAGAAAAACGATTTTCTCAATAGACAATATATGGCCATAGGATTTATCTGCATGTTTGTTTCTTCCGAACTTTTCCATCAAGTATATGAAGAATCACAAGAATCAAATCCAAATGAATTATGGATCAGATTGGAGGTTATATTTGGGAATAAAAAAGATTGTGAAGATTTCATGCAGGAGGTTGAACAGATAGAGCCAGAAGAGAAGCCATCAGAAGATCAAACATTTTATTCTGAAGAGTCTTCTACACAAGTATTTGCACAAATTTGTATTCCATTAATTGTAGATGATGTCTACTCAGTTTCAGATTTGTTTTATGAATTGAATGTGGAAGATATATGGCATGCATATCAGGAGTCACATGCAGAAACATTTGCATGCATCTCAGGAGACAAAAAGGGAGTCGGCAACATCAGACTCATTTTTTATATTTTATGAGAAAAAATTGCAGAAATGTTTTTTATATTTTAATTCCTCTCGGGAAAATATCCAATTTCAAAAAAAAAAATCGTCTGAAATGGAGTCCGGGAAGTGAAGTTATGATGATTTTAAAATCAACAAAATTTCATCATTTTTCCAGAAACAATTGCATGGTTTTAAAAGTTTAATTAAAAGAAGATAAAGTGGATATGTGTGGAAATGATCTCAATGGATCATATACTTCATTAGATCCATTCATACATATACATATTCAAAAAAATCTTAAACAAGAACAAACTTTCATAGTTGCGAGGTCTTCTTGGAGTGAAGGATAGGGATGCTTAGCAACTGCTTTTGATTCCTTCTCCTTTATTTTTTTTATGTATTGTAATTTGAGGTGGGGGAGGGGGGTTCCCATTAGGTTTTCCCTCTTTCCCCATTTATTTCAGTGTATCTTTTGTATTTGGGTACCTAACAGGGCCTCATTTTCAGGACCCATTCTTTATTTTCACCATAGTGATGTTTAGGGGGGGGGTGCTGGAGTTACTTCACACACACCTAGGATTTATTTTTCATAAGTTTTTTCCTTATTTATTAGTCATTATTTAGGATCCTATATTTTAAGTAGAATATTCCTCTAGGGAGAATATTCTCTTCAGTTTTCACTTTGTTTTGATCAATTGAGTGGATTCTAGATGCTACATTGAGATTATCACCATGCAACATTGGGATCATCACTATCTAATGCGCATTGTCCTTGGGATCATCACTAGACTAACGCATTACTCATGATTCCCTGATCTCCTCCTCACTTCACTCTAGTTTAGTTATTTAACTAAAGACTGGTGGACTAGTTAACTCAATTAGGTGGCAGTTCACTCTCGTAGCTTCCTGAGAGACTAAAATAGGTGGAAGTTTACTCCCGTAACTATTGGTGTGTGTCCATATCACTGTAGACCACCACTATGGTGCATTAGTTACTCATATATTCTATATATATTGTAAATTATTCACTCTTTAAGTGTGGAATATGGTTAATGAGAATTCTTCCATTCCTTCTCTCCTTCTTCTTCTTTCTCAATTTCTATCTACAATTGTGTGTAGTATTTTATAGATAGATCTGTTATGTGCANAATGTGAAAAAAATAATACTCATTAATTAACAATAGTCATTCTCATTATGTGAAAGATAAGTAGCATATGTGCTATGATTACCTTGAAAATATAAATCAAACCCTATGTGGAATGTGATCTCTAGGTAGTAGGAGTACTAATGTAGAATGAAAGTGTTGGAGTTACTTCACACACACCTAAGCTTTCTTTTTCCTAAGGTTTTTCCTTATTTATTAGTCATTATTCAGTCTCCTATATTTTAGGAAGAATATTCCTCTAGGGAGAATATTCTCTTCAATTTTAACTTCAGTTTGATCAGTTGAGTGGAGTCTAGATGCTACGTTGGGATTATCACTATGCAGAATTGGGATCATCACCAGCTAATGTGCATTTTCCTTGGGATCATCACCAGACTAGAGCATTACTCATGATTCCCTAATCTCCTCCTCACTTCACTATGTTTCAATCAGTTAACTGAAGACTGGTGGACTAGTTAACTCAACTAGGTGGCAGCTCACTCCCATAACTGCCTCAAAGACTAGACTAGGTGGTAGTTTACTCCCGTAACTGCTGGTGTGTGTCTAGATCATTCTAGACCACCACTATGGTGCATTAGTTACTCATATATCCTATATCTATTGTAAATTATTCACTCTTTGAGTGTGGAATACGGTTAATGAGAATTCTACCATTATTTGTCTCCTTCTACTTCTTTCTCAATTTCTCTCTACAAATGTGTGTAGTTTTTTCTAGATATATCTATTATGTTCAGGTTCAACACATTTACATGGTATCAGAGCCAACAGACTGCTAATCAAAATCTACACCAAATTATTTTTGCAGGTACTAAAGATTGAAGAATACAAAAAAGATGGATTATTCACCGACAATACCTCTCACGCCTCATAACTATTTGGAGTGGAAGCCAAAAATTCTTCTTCATCTCATATGCAGAGGCTTGTACCAAATAACTATGGCAACAGAAGTAGAGCCTGATTCCTCCAATGAGAAAAACGATTTTCTCAATAGACAATATATGGCCATAGGATTTATCTGCATGTTTGTTTCTTCCGAACTTTTCCATCAAGTATATGAAGAATCACAAGAATCAAATCCAAATGAATTATGGATCAGATTGGAGGTTATATTTGGGAATAAAAAAGATTGTGAAGATTTCATGCAGGAGGTTGAACAGATAGAGCTAGAAGAGAAGCCATCAGAAGATCAAACATTTTATTCTGAAGAGTCTTCTACACAAGTATTTGCACAAATTTGTATTCCATTAATTGTAGATGATGTCTACTCAGTTTCAGATTTGTTTTATGAATTGAATGTGGAAGATATATGGCATGCATATCAGGAGTCACATGCAGAAACATTTGCATGCATCTCAGGAGACAAAAAGGGAGTCGGCAACATCAGACTCATTTTTTATATTTTATGAGAAAAAATTGCAGAAATGTTTTTTATATTTTAATTCCTCTCGGGAAAATATCCAATTTCAAAAAAAAAAATCGTCTGAAATGGAGTCCGGGAAGTGAAGTTATGATGATTTTAAAATCAACAAAATTTCATCATTTTTCCAGAAACAATTGCATGGTTTTAAAAGTTTAATTAAAAGAAGATAAAGTGGATATGTGTGGAAATGATCTCAATGGATCATATACTTCATTAGATCCATTCATACATATACATATTCAAAAAAATCTTAAACAAGAACAAACTTTCATAGTTGCGAGGTCTTCTTGGAGTGAAGGATAGGGATGCTTAGCAACTGCTTTTGATTCCTTCTCCTTTATTTTTTTTATGTATTGTAATTTGAGGTGGGGGAGGGGGGTTCCCATTAGGTTTTCCCTCTTTCCCCATTTATTTCAGTGTATCTTTTGTATTTGGGTACCTAACAGGGCCTCATTTTCAGGACCCATTCTTTATTTTCACCATAGTGATGTTTAGGGGGGGGGTGCTGGAGTTACTTCACACACACCTAGGATTTATTTTTCATAAGTTTTTTCCTTATTTATTAGTCATTATTTAGGATCCTATATTTTAAGTAGAATATTCCTCTAGGGAGAATATTCTCTTCAGTTTTCACTTTGTTTTGATCAATTGAGTGGATTCTAGATGCTACATTGAGATTATCACCATGCAACATTGGGATCATCACTATCTAATGCGCATTGTCCTTGGGATCATCACTAGACTAACGCATTACTCATGATTCCCTGATCTCCTCCTCACTTCACTCTAGTTTAGTTATTTAACTAAAGACTGGTGGACTAGTTAACTCAATTAGGTGGCAGTTCACTCTCGTAGCTTCCTGAGAGACTAAAATAGGTGGAAGTTTACTCCCGTAACTATTGGTGTGTGTCCATATCACTGTAGACCACCACTATGGTGCATTAGTTACTCATATATTCTATATATATTGTAAATTATTCACTCTTTAAGTGTGGAATATGGTTAATGAGAATTCTTCCATTCCTTCTCTCCTTCTTCTTCTTTCTCAATTTCTATCTACAATTGTGTGTAGTATTTTATAGATAGATCTGTTATGTGCA
>JZKD02S0387692.1:4888-17894 GCA_000966675.3 Picea glauca
CGCTGGCTTGCGCAGACCGCTCAGAAAATTTGGTCTTCAACCAGACTTCTGACTTCAAATATGAGCTGCAGCTGCTCCGGGGGTAGAAGAGGTGGCGAGGGTGGCCTCGGCTGCTTGTCATTTCATCTCGGGCATCCGACGTCCTTAGCTGCACCAGTGACCATCCACGGCTCCTCTTCGATGATGCAAGTTTCTGTGCAAGGGATGGAAGGATCTTTGGCGCAGGAGTCAGAGGAGTTTCTGCTTCGGGGTGCTGTCCCAGAGCTGAAGCGGTGGGTGGAGGGGTTCCAATCATCAGGGAAAGTAAACAGTTTCTGTTCTGAAAAATCCGGTGGGAGCGTAATGCTCAAGTCTTCTTCCACAATTGTGCCAGGAGGTGAGCCTGTTGTCGAAGTTGCCTGTCGTCGTCTCTGCCTGGCGAGAGTTACTGTGCGCTTGAATTCTTGGTGGCGTTTCCTTCTGGAGGTGGCTGCATACCAGCCAGCCCCTCTGCGGGGTCGACCCCTCAATCTCGGCATGACTGAAGCGATGGTTAGAGCCAAGTCGCCGAGAGCCTGATAGCAACCTCGCTGCGCAAGAAGCTGCCAAAACACAATGGAATTCCTGGGAAGGTTAATGGGGGGATAAGCCACTATAAACGCCATTAAAGCCATGAGCTTAATGCTCTGGTTGGTCGGACTAAAGGCGCTCGTGCTGAGTTGCATCGGGCTACGAAGGTGGTAGGAGTTGATGCTCATATTAAATCGCGGAGTGTGTGGGGAGGACTGATATTAAAGGCCTCCCACATCCCCCCACCTCCGTCTTCGCCACGTCCCCCATCCTCGGTGCGTGTCACCCCATCCGGGGGTTCTGGTTTTAACAGTTACTCATAATGTTAATTTAGGATTTCTGGGTTTTAACACTTACTCATAATGTTAATTTAGGATTTCTGTAATTATAACTGTGTAGGAAATTTGAAACTTCACGTTTTTAGGTTTTTAGTGAAGACTACATCCATCATGAAGGATTATTGAAACATAAATAATTAAGAGTGAAGACTACATCCATCATGAAGGATTATTGAAACATAAATAATTAAGTTAAGCAGGGAAGGTTAAGGAGGAGGTGAGAAAGTAATCATTAACGAAACCAATCCATTAACAAATAATTAAATAATTAAGTTATAAAAGATAAATAAATTATTTAAAATAAAAGATAAAATAAGTTATAAAAGATAAATAAATTATTTAAAATAAAAGATTAAATAATAATAATTTTTAATTTTAAAAAGTTTGAAGATTAGTGATAAAGAAAAGGCAATGTTAGAGAATAAATAAATTAATAGAAGGTGGATAATGATTAGGATTTTAATTATCTAAAGTAATTTTGGAAAGACTTAAGATTAAGGTGGTTAAAAAGATGGGGGTTAACTAATTGATTAATCAACTAAGGAGAGAAAGGGAAGGGGTAATCTTAGACCACTTAATAGTTCAAAGATAGAGAATAATTAAAAAATCATAATTTCAAGATAAAAATTATAAAAAGGGGAGGAAATTAATAAGGATATCTAAGAAATAAGAAATAATGAGAAGACTAAAATTATAGAAGTAATTTTGAAGGTATTTCAAAATAAAAGGGTAAAGAGGTTCATAAATAAAGAAGTAAAAAATTGTGAAAAGAGTGTATCCCCAACACCTCGATTAAAGTTATTTAGATGCTTTTCAATTTCCAGAGCTTCATGAACTACAGGAGATGAGTGATACAGTGCGAAAGATAGGATTTTGGTTTAATCAAAACAAATTGGGTATTTGGATTTGAAAGAGTGCTCAACAAGTGTTGATTTAGATATGTGATTGTGGGTGGTATCAACAATGTGTTTTTTGAGATGAGTTTTGAAGGATCTACTGAGTGATAGGGTGCGAAAGCTAGGATTTTGGTTTGATAAAAAAAAATCAGGTGTTTGGATTTGAAAGAGTGCTCAGCAAGTGCTGATTTAAAGATTCGATTTTGGGTGGTATCAACAATGTGTTCTTTGAGATGAGTTTTGAAGGATCTACTGACCAATGTATGATTTTCCAAAAAAGAAAGGAATTTGGTAAAATCGTGGGCCAAGCATTGGATTGGATTTATCCTTAGCAGATATAAATGATTGCTTTAGGGTTTTAAAGGGTTTGATATTCTTCTTAGACAAAATTTTAGATATGTAATGAGTATTGCCTTAAATATAGGGAAGAGAGATGAGAGTTAGGGTTGGTAAGAGCAGGAAGAGTTTATATATTTAGGTTTATAGACGGAGCGTAAGGCTTTGGAGATTTGAGAGATGGAGTAACCGTTGAATATAAGGGCCTTGATTAAGTGGACTTTTTCGTTTTCAAGGAAATGGGGGTCAGAGATATAGATGGCTCAAGTAACAAGATTTTTAAGTACAACAGATTTTTGGGTTGGGTGGTGATGGGATCATGCATGAAGGTACCTATCAATGTGATTATTTTTATGTTAAACCTAGTGGGTGAGCGAGCCATTAGGGAGGCAAGAGATGAGCACATCTAAAAATGGAAGAGAATTGTTGTTTTCCTTTTCCATAGTAAATTGAATGTGGGGGGAGATATTGTTAAGATGGTTGAATAAGGATGTTAGGGAGGATTGGCTATGAGACCAAATAATGATAGTGTCATCAACGAATTTGAACCAACATTTAGGTTTTAGATGGAAGTTATTTAAGGCTAAGGTCTCAAAGTGCTCCATGAAAATGCCAGCGACCATGGGAGATAATGAATACCCCATAGTTGTACCTTCCATTTTTTCATGGAAGGTTCCTTTGAAGGTAAAGAAGGTAGAGGTCAGGAAAATTTCAATAATATTGAGGGTTGTCAAGTCCACTAGCTTAGCTTGGATATGAGGTCTAGGGCTTCGGGAATAGGAATTTTGGTAAATTCCTCCTGACCTCCTCCTTAACGTTCCCAATTCCCGCGGCCTTTAAAATATTCTCTTTGTCACTCTTTTTAATTATTCATGCTTCAAGAGTTTATGATGATGGGTGGAGTGTCCACTCAAAACATTGACATTTCAAACTTCCTACACAGTTATAATTCTAGAAATCCCAAGTTAACATTATAAAAAACTCTGAAAACTTACACACTTTAACATATATATTTGTTTTTATCTAGATCACATACCCTCCTCTTGAACATAACATCATCTAGTATGTAATTTTCTTGTCCATACAAATAGATACTAAACTATGTTAGTAGAATAAATTGCTTCACATTCAAAATGAAAAGTTGTACATTCTTGTAGCTTGTGTTGTTCAAGTTTTGGAAGTCATATTAAATGAAATCAAAACAAGACAAAAGATTACAAAGATTTTGTAATCTTTTGTTGACGTGGACTTTTTCATTAATGACACGATTTTAGAATCTCACCTTAAGGGTTTGACTTTCATAATTTACTGTACAATATCATACATGTGCATTTCTAATTGATGATGGTGTAGCAATTTGTAAAATGGATTTTAATTTATTTTAATGATTATAATAAGCTATATCAATATATGATTATGTTGTTTTTATAATAAAACATTAAAGAGAAACAACTGGTTGGAAAGGGAAATAGTTAAGTACAAACAAATATTCTTAACTATTGAGGCAAACTAGACCATATAACTTTATAAATGGTTAATCCAAAAAAATCAAAAGAAACTCATAAATTTTATTTCTAAATTATTTAGTGATAAAAAAACATAATAAATTAAATTAGTTAATTTAATTAATGAAAACTTTAATAAATGATATGCATTATCAACGATATTATATATAATAAATTTACACCATATAAACTTATTTATGCAAATTTATTTAACTATGTTTTATGTAGTATTATGAGAAAATAATATTATTAAAATGAATATAAATTAAAACATAACAAAATATTTAACCATGGTGAATTTATTAATCAAACTAAAAGTAATGTTGTTTAACAAAATATTTAACCATGGTGAATTTATTAATCAAACAATGGTGTTTACTTAGTAATGTAACACCTCTTCACTCCTAATAAGATATTAAAAGTTTTTAATTGTATCTTTGATATTTCGATTATCATGGTAAATCCACATTAACATGGATTCATTAAACTTGGTCAACTTTTTATATCCACGGTTTTGAATCCACCAAGGCTTCAAACTTCTAATATCCACTGGGTTTTGGATCCACCGGCTTCAATGAAGGCTATCTTCACCACTAGNTAATTTTAATTACAAAAAAAATATGCTACTAGGTAACATTACTTTTTGATTTAAAGGTCAATTTTAAGGCTTATGTCTGCAATGGTATTGATTCTCAAGGTTGTGATTTCAAACAAGTCAGAATCTTAACCACCTCGCAAAAAAGGGTGCTACCGATAACACCACTTTTTGATTTAGGGGTTCATTTTGATGTTTTTGACCCAAAAAAATATATTTGTGGGGCCAAAGTTCTCGTTTTAAGGTAAGTTGGTAAATATGTTCACATTCAAAAGGGATCCCTTTGTAGTCAAGGACTTGGTAGAAACTTATAGGGCCCTTTTGAATTATGATGGAATCAACCAAATGTACCTTTGGATAGTTGAAGTCCCACCATAATCCTAGCCATCTACATATAGCCAAAGTCATGGAACGAGGTAATTTCTTTAAATTTTTCCTTGAACCAACAATCAAGGGGAGCCTTCGCATCTATTCCAAAACTAGAGTGAAGTCGAGGTGGGCCAAATAGGCATCGAATCTCAGATGCCATTTGTTATCTAATGCATGGGAACCCACTTGTTATATAATGATGGGAACCCACCTCCACATGTTCTGGAGGATCTTTTTCGTATTCTCTATCGTACTTAATGTCCAAACCAACCAGCCCTTCACAAGAACCATGCTTCGTAGTGTGTAACCAAGCAAGGCACCAAAAATTTTCGTCAACCAAGTTTTTAGGGAGTCCCCTCCCATTCTTTTTCTCAGGAAATGATCAACAAGCATAGATTCCTCCAGTTCCATCATCTCATGTAGCTTAATAATTTCACCAACTTGAAAATTAATGGCTTTTGGTTTATGTTTAATAGATTTCCTTCATTTCCAAAGGTTCCTTTGTCCTCCCAATCCCAAGTCTTCCTATTTTGAAGCCCTAGGATTAGAGAAGGAGATGTCACTCATGAGTTCACCAATTAGCATCTTACTAATGAATCATCGACCCTACATAACTCCTTCATCATTGTTCCTTCCACCAAACTCAAGGTCGAGTGAAGAAAACATCAAATCCAATGGTATAAGATCAGCCACAGTGAATGTGTAGGGTAAAATCTCTTATGTCAGAGTTAAATTCTAACAATTTTGTATGCAGAGAAACATCCCCCTATCCTAAAATATCTTTGAAATTGTACTTACCTGACTCCAATCCATGTCAGGATTGAATTCCAAGAAGTTTTGATGTGATTGTAGTTGGAAGCTCACCGCATGGGGATGCCAAGTCAGATACTTGGCTACTAGCATGAGCTTTCCAACTCGCCCAGAATTGTAACCATGTCTTCCTCCAAAATCCTAGTCCTTGATGGGTTAGATTGAGGGGATTCAAGAATGCAAGGATTATCCACTCAATTGGACCAAATTCTCCCCCTAGGATCATCTTTGAAATCGATATGGTCTTTCTCCATTAATCTATTGCATTAGAATAGAAATACAGACTCCTGGAGTGAAAACCCTATATTGTAAACCCTACACCCTGCGGAAACCCTAGTCTGATTCATCCTCCTTCAGACTTGATAATCAATAGCAAGTTTCTTTCATCCAAAACCGAATCTCACCCACCTCCTTTAATTTTGGATCAAGAGCATATGTGTAGATTGTAGTAAATAGATCATGTGATCTATGGTGGTAGAGGATGTGTTGGAAATTTTGTAGCCAACATATCACAATAAAATTCCTGAAATGTGTTTTTATGTTAGAGAGATGTTGACTGAAAGGTTGAGTTATTCTTCAGGTTGTGTATTCTGCAAAAACAAATTCTCTGGAGTTGTAGTCTTGTTTGAGCTTATTGGAAACCTAATCCTATTTTTTTTGCTATCGATGATAAACCCTAATTTTAAAATCTACGATTATTTTGTTCAAACTCTTCAATGCATTCTAACCTTTTCATATTCCTCCTGTGAGAAATGGCGTCACTTGATAGATATTTGTATCTCAGCCTTATCCAACACCTTGAAGGTGAGCAAGATCAATCATGGGTAGTTGATCATATTAATGTTGATGAGAATCCAACCACACATGGTGTTCCTCAAGGAGTCTTATGTAAATTTCAAGGACGACATGAGTACCAGCATAAATCAGAGCTTTTACTCCCTTTTAATGAGTAGCATATATCTCATTGAAATTACCATATGTTCATTGGGAGAAATGGCATCATATGTGGGAACGCACATGCAGATAATTCGATGAGGGAACTGACAGTGATTATTATCGATTTTAATCTCATACCTCTGGTATTTTTTCTTATTATCGTTGACCCATAGTTTTCTCAATCGAATTACGTTGTTTAGATAGAATTGCGTTGGTGATTATAACTCAATGGTGTCCCAGACGATGAATTATGTTGACTTGTTCTTCTCAATAGAACTATGTTCAAGATTATAATTTAATATGACATTCACGATTTCTAGGAATTTTTTTTGATAAAATCTGACAAACTCGGCAAACCCTTCACACTACCTAGTGGCTCAAATTCAAGCTATGATTCAGAATTTCCTTATACCCATTTTAGGGAATTGGCCATTTACGGTTGCCATGTAAGTCTAGTTTTTTTGTATTTCCATATAGGGTTTTGAATTATGTGAATTATTTGGTTTGAAGGGTCATGGATTATGTATATTATTTGGCCACAAACCTGTGACTCTAATATCCCAAAGAAAGTTTTATGTTCCAAAACACGATGTGGGTTTTGTGAATTATTTGGAAGAGGTAAATGTGTTGAACTTATGCTTATATTGAGAGGGGGGTGAATCAGTATACTTTTACTTTATTTAACCATTCATCAATCATTCATTAGCTCAGAAACAGTAATCACATATGAACTTAAATCACAATGCACAGAGTTTAACATGGAAATCCAATCGGGAGAAAACCATAAAACTTGTCTTTGTAAATGTMTGTAGGCACCAACCTACTAAATACACCAATATCCTTAACTGAGCACCAACTTAKMAAAATGCAGGAACCAACCTATTAGATTCACCAATATCCTCAACTGAGCACCAACTCAACAAGATGTAGGCACCAACCTAATGGAGAAACAAATATCCTCAACTAAGCTCCACCAACTCAATAAGATATATGTAGAAACCAATCCAAGATATTCATAGACAGAGTAATTCTGACTTCACTTGCATGCTTCATTCCAAATAAATCCTTCAAACCCTAGCAAGAATTCGAGCATCATTCCCAAAATATAATCACTAATGGCAACATCCACTGATGGAAACATCCACTAATGGAAATATCTACTAACTACAACATAACAACCTCAAAATAGTGCACATGATAGCATCACATGACTTCATTCCTTCATAGTGCACCTTGAGAACAAGAAATACCTCAATAAAATCCCTTAGACTTCTCTTGCACACCTTTAGATCCTAGAAAGACACCCCAACACCTTTAGCGCACCTTAAATCACTTATGCACACCTCATAATTGATCTCTTGCTTGGTTTCACTACAAATGTGAAAATATACCCTATATTATAGGAATTATTTCCCCACTTTTCTATAGCCAACCTCAATTTTCTAGCTAGGTTGTCGAATGAAAAAAATCATATCTCCTCATTCCTAGGAAGTTAGAAGAAATTCCATATACCATCGAAAAAGTATCAGAATAATATTTCCAACCGTATAACTTGTGCTCCTATTTGAATTAGGTATGTAGGGTAAAAATACCTTCAAATATAGGGTATCCAAATTTATCATCAAAAATTCAAAAGTAATACTTTCAACAATCTCCATATTGCAATATTGATATTGGACATATGTAAGCTCCCTTTGTCTTTGACATCAATGGAAATAACGTTTCCAATAATATCCCCTTTGTGGATGGCAACCCTTAGTCAATTCTGATACTCCCCCTATCTCCAACTTTCCTTGTATCTGCAATTATTCCTATGTTTGCAACTTCTCCCCCTTTGACACCAATGGAAAATGGTTGTTCCCATTGAGCTTGTGCTTCCCTGTACTGAAGAGATGAGAGAGATATCACTCCCGTGCAACATTTTTCTCCTTTGAATTCACTGAGTATGTATACATCACTTGAGGTTTTGTTTCCATTTACCACTAATCTTCGTGAAGTTGTTTTACTTATCTCACACCATTTAGAATGAAATGTGAGGTTGTAACCTTGATCACACATTTGGCTGAAACTTATAAGGTTATGCTTAAACCCTTTAACATACAAGACATTTTGTGTCCCATTCTTTCCATTATCAAGACTAACAATACCTTTTCAACTATCCTTGCAGAAGGCTTATCTCCAAAAGTAACACTGCCTCATTTTACTTCCTTCAAGGTGAGAAACTTGGTCTAGTCCCATGTCATATGTTTTGAACATCCATATTCAATGTAGCATTGGTTCCCCTCATTGTGATCATAAAGTGCAAGTCCACATTCTTCCTTCATCGGTTCGTCTTGCTTCCTTTTCCACACTCTGGTGTATTATTCTCTATGCTTGGTAAGAACATCTTCTTCCCTATTTTGTTTAGGATATTTTATCATGTTACTTCTACGATCACGTGCTATGTGCCCATAGTTATTGCACTTATAACATTCAATATCAAGTATAGGATAAAATTAATTTTAGTTTATGTTTGCAAAACCATGAGAAATTGTGGTTTTGTTTCTCACATAATGATATTTTGAGGTTTTGTAAGAACCTCTATTTCTATCTCTCACATGATCACTTCTTGCATAATCTCTACAATCTAGTGTTTTATGACCAAAATTATTGCAAGAAAATAAATAGCAAAGAAAGAGATTTTTGTATCTGTTTGTGAAAATCCTCCATGGTGGAACAACTCTTCCAAACTCATTCTTGTTTTTCTTATAAAAAGGATCATTTTTATGTTGGCCATCATTTCCTTTCCTTTTGTTGATTTCATTGTTGTTGGAGCCTTTGAGAATATTGGCATAGCTTTCAGGATTTTCTTCATTTTCTTTTTCTACGCTTTGTGACTTTAATGCTTGCATCTCCCTTGGTGGTATTTTGTTTATCTTCATCGCTGAGACCTGTCTTGATGAATGGTGACCTTTGGAAACTGAGAATATTATCTAATATTTCAGTACTCTTTCCAAACTTTAAGCTTCTATTCAACTCATCAATTGTTTTCTCTAGTTCCATTCTTAAGGAAACTATTTCAGCTTCTAGCTTCTCGCAATTTTCTTCATTTTCTTTTGGTTGGCTTCTCACCACTTATTATATTATCTTTTCCTCTTCCAGTTGAGTCTTAAGGATAATAATCATATTCTCTATTTCTTCAAGATCATGATCTTTCTTTTCATGTTTCTGCAATTGCTTCTTCATCTTTATATTATCTTCCCTAAGTCTGTCTATTTCTTCTAAGGCACTAATGAGTTCTTCTTCAAGATTCACTTTCCCATCAATGTATTCTTCTTCTTAATATTTATTTTCATCATCAACGGGTTTTGTTTCCATGGTTATGGAGAGATATTCTTCTTTATCATCACTATATTCCCTTTCTTTGAATTTTCTAGATCCTCCTTTTATCTTTCTCACAACTTGTGCTTCTTCTGTCTCTGACTCACAGCGAGAACAATCATTGAATTTATGTTCATTGGATCTCTCTTCAGAAATGTTGAACATAGCTTGTCCAAAATTTATTTATCTATTGTACACTTCATTACCTTGACAATATCATAATATGATAGGCCACTACAAATGACATCTATTACTTTTGCATTGTTTTCACTTGACTCTTCCCAGCTTCATTTGTATAAATTGTTGTGGCTGATTCTCAAATATCAAACCCAATTTCAAATATATCCTCATTATTATACTCCATGTTTCATAGTTTGTTCCATCAAACAAAGGAGCTATATTTGTAGGGAGACCTTCTTTATGATCCATACATGCTCAAGATTTTTCCTCCACTAGTTAAATTGTTTATGAAGGAACCTACTATGATCCCAATTGTTGAACTTATGATTATACTGAGAGGGGGGGGTGAATCATTATACGATACCTTTTAATTTATTTAACCATTCATCAATCATTCATTAGCTAAAAAACAATAATCACATATGAACTCAAATCACAATGCAAAGAGTTTAACATGGAAAACCAATCACGAGAAAACCATAAGACTTATCTTTATAAATGTTTGTAGGCACCAACATATTGTTACAAATATTGTAGGCACCAACCTACTGAAGAAACCAATCTCTTTAATTGATCACCAACTTAGCAAGATGTAGGCACCAACCTACTAAAGACACCAATCTCCTCAGCTGAGCACCAACTCAACAAGATGTAGGCACCAACCTATTGGAGACACCAATATCCTCAACTAAGCACCAACTTAATAAGATATTTGTAGAAACCAATCCAATATATTCATACACAGAGTACTTATGAATTCATATGCATGATTTATCCCACAGACAATCCTTCAAACCCTAGCATCATTCCCAAAATGTAATCACTGACGACAACATCACAACCACAAAATAGTGCACATGGTAGCATCATATACCTTCATTCCTTCATAGTGCACCTTGAGAACAAGAAAGACCTCAAAAAAATCCATTATAATTCTCTTGCACACATTTAGATCCCAAAAAGACACCCAAGCGCCTTTAGCACACCTAAGATCACTTTTGCACACCTTAGAATTCATCTATTTCTTGATTGCACTACAAATGAGAAAATATATCTTGTGTTTATAATAATTATGTCCTCACTTTCAAGGTTGACCTGTAAAGACTAGTTGAGTTGACCTCAATTTTTTGGTTGGGTTGTCAGACGAAAAAAATTCATATCTCCTCATTCCTAGGGAGTTAGAAGGAATTCCATATACCGTTGGAAAGGTATCAGAATAATATTTCCAACCATATAACTTGTTCTCACATTTGAGCTAGGTATCTAGGGTAAAAATGTCTTCAAATATAGGGTATCCAATATAATCATCAAAAATCCAAAGTAATACTTTCAACAATCTCCATATTGCAATATTTATATCAGACATTTGTAGGATCCCCCTGTATTTGACATCAATGACAACAATATTTCAAAAAAAATGTTGAGGGAATGATATGATATGGTCAAAGGAACTCGAAAATGCCTTCAAGAATCTTAATCATCAGTTATCATAGAGACCAACAAATTCAAAAGCATCGACGACGCATTCACAAGAACAATGGTAACTTGCAAATAGTCATTTTGTAATTTTACTTGTATTTTTTTTAAATTAAGTTGATTTACATTGTAAACAAGTGTATTTTTGATAGAATCTAACACCCTCAATTTGTTGACTTCGCATTGTAGAGTTTGATTGTTAAATGGTGGAGTTGCAAGAAACCTTATAAGGTCTAAGGTTGTCTTTAAATGACTCAAATTGATGAACTATTAGAGTTACTGGACACTCTAATACTCTCAATTGATGACAATATGATCACTATTGACAAAGCAACTCTTCAATATGTTCTAACTTGTTTGCAAGCTTCACAATCCAAAGTAGAATTACTTCAAACTCAAACTCATCTTGTTCATGATAAACTTCAACAAAAGAACCTTCAACATTCTAAACTAATATTTGTTCAAAACAACCCTCTTTTCGATGATGATGACAATTATGATCTAGATCAACAAATAGTGCAGGAGAAACTCAGTGAGCCAAATTCAAATACAAGTGTAGATGAAGATGAAGTTGTGCATAAACAAATTCATCTTTCTCTATCAAAACCAATCATCAAACCTTGGGAAGAAATCAAAGACAATAAGAATAGAACAAGTATCGGATATGAAAAGGAAGTTGCATTTCATATTATGTATTATACCAAACCAATCCAATTCCAAAGTCATGGATTACTTCAAGAAATTTCACATTCACCTGCTCCAGTTCAAGATCAGATTCTTAAATACCAACATTTTCATTGAGTTGGCCACGTGGAAGATCGTTGTTTTGATATTCATCCTTTTCAGCATTGTGGAAAACATAATCATCCTTCAAACAAATGTTCCAAATACAAGAAAACTGTAAGAGTAAAGAACCATCATTATGGGCGGATCACTTATTGGCAATGGTCATCAACATTCAAGAAGACATAAAAATCATATCGAAGAACTCATTCTCGAGTATTGACACATCTTGCAGTGAAAATATTTTTTTCTTCTCACCTTGTACCTAATATGACAGATAATATCAATTATTGTTGACAGTCAGGCTTCAAGATTTGAAATCCTACCAATCAAGTGGTAACAAGACAGCGTGATTTGGTTTTTGGTCATCCCAAAACTACCAGACTGATTTGAGGTCTTCCTTAAACCACCATTTAGTAGAAGACTTACATATTTTTATAGACAACGGTTTGTGGTCATCTTTAAAACTCTATTTGAGAGCACTTACAATTAGCAAAATACATCAAATTACATCATCTTCTAGCTAAATTAGGAAATGTTCTGAGAACTATTGAGCCTTAGTGCCAAGTTCCAGGGTTTGTGGTATTCCTTAAACTACCATCACCATTTAGTATAAGACATCATCTTATGCTATCCATTTGGTTTGTGTTCATCCTAAAACCACCAGATTCAGAGAGCACATTCAGTCATTGGAAACTATCCACTTTCATATTTCAAGTCTCTCCTTGGACTCACATACACCCCTTCAAATTAATAGGGGAATGTTGGAAACCTAATCTGTTAGGGTTATTATATTTTGTATTATTCACTTAGAATATGAATATTCAAGTGAGGGAGTCCAAGAAACCTCTTGGAATATGAATCCAAAGGTCA
>JZKD02S0387703.1:0-18391 GCA_000966675.3 Picea glauca
AAACCTTGCTACTATCTAGTTAAAAATGAAAAGAGTTGTTGTTTCTCCATCATTATTAAACGTTGGCATAAACTCAACCCACTTTTTGAAGTAGTCTACTGCTATGATGATATAATGATGCCCCCTAATTGAATCCGGGTGACATGTAGTAAAATCAATCCCCCACTTAGTGAAGGGACCAACAATGATGACATAAAACATGGGAGCAAGATGTGCCCGCATCTTCCGAGAGAAGATCTGACACAGGTGGCACTTTGACGTAGGCACGCCCTCAGGCAGTGTCTGCTCACAGGAGATCCTCCTTCCTTGGCTCAAAGAACTGAAAATATTTTCTAATTCCCTATCGAGAATTTTCCACACCCACAACAGTTCTCCAAAAGATCTGCCTTAGCGATTGGGAAATCGGACTTCGCAGTTTCGCAAGTCTTGTGGTCGTGTGGTTTTGGATTTTCAAAACCCCGATCCCCAATGCAAGTCAACACTGACTCTTACCTTTCTTTGTTGGAACTTGATCCTATCGCGATTTCGCTACTCGCGATGCTCAACAACTCGGTTTTCTGACTCCCGATGCCCGATACACCGAAACTTCGACGCACGTGCGAGTTGTCCCTTCAACTCCTGCCACTTCTATTAGGATTTCGGACTTCGCGGGATCGTGAATCCTGATGTCAATGTCTCGGCACTTCTCTCTGTGAAACCCCGATGACTTATTCCACCTGTCTTCCACTCTAACTCTTGTGGTCCCACACAACTCTTCCGTCGGGATATCACGTTTCGCGATTCCAAGCTACAAGAGTATCCGGTCTCCGAAATCTCCAATGCTCCAAACCCTGAATTCTTTGGATCTTCTGACATGCGTCCCAATTGATGGACGGTTCTGAGTCTGTCGAAATATCACGGATCGCGATATCGCAACTCTTGTTACAATACTTTGGAGGTTCGATCTACGAAACCCCGATACATGATATACGTGTAGATCCAACGGTCCTGGCTGACTTGGATCAACGCTCTATCTATCCTGAGCTTAAAACTTCGGGAATACACCACTGTATCTCCCCTACACATCCAAAATATCTGACGACCCACGAAAATTTGCGGATTCTCCTCAGAGAATACCGACCGTCCGTTCCTTCCCGATGAATTATGTGAAAGGACTAAGTGTTCTTTTCCATGGAACTCGTTCACCTGCTCGCAAACTTGCGACGCTTCCCTCAAACTTCAAGTCACAAATTGTCCTCGCTGTTCTCCAACAAACTCAAAGGCCTATCCTTCCTGAGATTTTCCCATAGCTTTAAGTCTTTAGAAAGAAAACCCTCTTTCACACACTCCTTGCGGCAAACCTTCAACAACGTCTAAGTGTTGAAGTCCCTCGACTCTACGCACCCCTGCAGCAGTAGTCTTTCAGCTCTTTACTTAGGTTTGCAACCCTGAGACTTTTACCTAGCCTACGCACTCCTTGCATGGCCCTGTGCCCAACTGCACCTTTGAGGAAATGAGAAAAAAATCTATCTCTATTTGAACCCCTCTGTCAACTGCCTCCTTGCGGACAATTCAACTGCACTCCTTGCAGGAATTCTATAGCTCAAATAGAGAAACAATTGAAACTCATTCCTTCACCCTTTCAGGCTTCAATTCAAACATGAAATCATATACACAACACATAAAAGCAAATGTTTGACTGAAAGAAACTATTCATGAGCACATCAACATCAATACATAGAGAACAGACACAAAAACCATGAATTTGAATCAATCTCTTCTATTAATTCAAGTATCTGTACATGGGTGTTCTTACACAGCTCTCTGCATGCTCTTGCTCTAATGCTCCAGAATTCTCAATAATACAAATGCACAATGAGGGTGTCTATATCCCGTTTTCCTCTTGCGCTCTAAAGCTATCAAATCTAAAATTAAATTTCTATCTACCTGCATTAACTATTTTAAATGTCGTCTATCTACTAAGGACGAGAGCTATCCGCTCAAGGTCCATTTACAATATACAACGTGCGCTTCATCTTAATGGTTCATTTAAGATCGTGCAACAATTCCAAAGTGTTTTCAAAATTTGTGTTGGCTTGTCCAGTTGTCTTCCACTTCCGCGCTGGCTTGCTTGATGTGTTGGCGATGCTCCTGCATCACACTTCTTGACCAACTCAACCCAATCTTTGATTAACGTAGGACAAAATTAGTCGACACGTAGAATCTTTTGGGTTGTTGCCAACCCATAAAAATGAACACCTCATGCTCCAGTGTGGCATTCGTTAAGAATGAGCTCTTCTTCCTCATGTATAAGGAATCAACGAAGAATGCAATCTACGGCTCGACGATACAAAGTGTCATAGAGTATGGGATAGTTTCATGCCTGATGGAGAATTCGTCGATGCTTGTCGTGGGAAGGAGAAGTAGGGAACTTCAAAGTCTGGAGATAGAAAAGTATATATCCATACCAGGGGTCCGAAGATGCGATCATAAAAATATCTCCTTTGATAGGATATTCTTTGAGTGTGTCATCACTATATTTGACCAGAAGTTCCAAAATAAGTTTCGCAAAGACCAACGACTTTTTGGATTTATTGGAAACAAAATCCAAGTAAAATTCCTGGAGGATTACAATCCATCTATTGATCTTTCCACCAATGACCCATCGTGTCAACACATATTGAAAGGGGTTCACAATGACAGTGATGGTGGTCTTGTGAACCAGAATGTAATGACAAAACCGCTTGACAACATGCATTGCTGCCAACGCAAGTTTCTCCACATGGGAATAGTTGAGTTCCGGCCCAACTGGGCCTCGTCCTAGGTAATAAATAACATGCTCCTCGAGCATATCTTCCTCTTCAACCAAGACCATGCCAATAGCCGACTCTGTAGTGGCAAAGTACAACAAGAAATATCTGTTATAATCGAGAGGCTAGAGCAAAGGCGCAGACTTAAGGGCATGTTTCAATGCTTCAAAAGAGCGCTGATAGGTTTCGTCCCAACAGAAAGGGGCACCCTTTTTCAATAGATGCATGAACCCTTTAGTGATATCGGTGTATTTTGTGAAAAAATGTCGAAGAAAGTTCATTTTCCCTTGTAAGCTATGAAGCTGGGGTATTCTGCACGGAGGAGGAAACTGAACTATCACCTCAACCTTAAGAGGATCGACCATGATCCATGTTGTCGAAAAAATGAAACCTAAGAGACGACCCGAAGTTACGCAGAATCTGCATTTGTTAGGATTCAAGCAAATCCGATAGTAGCGACATTCTTCGAATATTAGTTGGAGGTGTGTTGGATGATCATATATCTTGCGAGAGCATGATGTTAGATCATCAAGATAAGCCTCGACTTTATGTCTAAGGTCATGGAAAGCAAAAGGCATGGCCCGCTAAAAAGTGGCTCCAACATTCTTCAAGCCGAAAGGAATGTTACGATATGCGAATGTGCCCTGAAGACAAATAAAAGTTGTTTTATGTTGGTCTTTGGGTTTGATCTTGATCTGGTTATATCTCGAAAAACCATCCATGAATGAAAATACCTCGCATCCTGCACATTCATCGACGATATGATGGAGGAATGGGGTGGGAAAATTATCTTTTGGACAGGCCTTGTTCAAGTCATAGAAGTCCATGCACACGTGAATCATACCCTTTTTTTTGTTAATCAGAATAGGATTTGACACCCATTCCGTCAATTGTATGGGGTAGATAAAACCGGCTTTAAGAAGTTTTCTACTTCAGCCTTAATTGTTGACACTTTTCAAGGATTCACTAGACGAAGCTTCTGTCAGATCGACTTGGCCTCAGGATAATTCATTATCTCATGTTCGAAAATTCTTGGGTGTATTCTTGGCATTTCCTCGTAAGACCAAGCAAAAACGACGCAAAATTCCTTAAATAACTCCGTATAAATTCGAATTTCTTYGGGGGAGTAGTCTACTCTGAAGGAGACATTCTCCATGATGCCAGGGGTTCTGGAAATATCTATAGGGATCATTTCAGCGATGCCATATTACCCTTGGAATAAAGTGCATGTGTTKCTAGAGGATTAATAGGRCAAGTCCTATCTCCAGTGATAGTCAAAAAAATCYGCYTRCCTYTATTCTTCTTAACTTCGRGAGGAAGTATGATCTATGATGGAGATCATCCCAGAGTCTGTCTATACCAGTCAATTCCTYGAGAATCTCCTCATCTGAGGGAAATACCAGGTCTAAAGAATTTGTAGTGGCAAGGGAACCTTGAGCCCAAATAGGCTCGATAACTGGATCTAACTCCTGTGTGGGAGTCGGGTTGGGGTCAACCGGATCTTGCTGGACAATGTTGTACGAAAATTCTTCCGTGGAAAAGGGCATGGCCATGCCATAATTCCCTATCCCTTCCATCAAGACCGATGGGGAAGGAAGAGTCCACGGATCATGAAAGTAATTCGCTCTTAATGACAACATTTGAAAATTTTCAGCCTAAGTTGGTTAGGGGTAGCCAATATGAGTTTGACATCGCCAAAAGGAGGAGGGTATTTGAAAGTACCCATCAAAAATGGAAAAAAACTAACCCATACGTTGACAATTTTGGGCTAAGGATTATCAATCATCGGGATCATGGATTCACCCAATGAAGGGTCAGGACAGGAGAAGGACAACTGGTCAATGGTCACTATTCGGTCCTCGTGTGGAAACAACAAGACCCGAAAAATTGTAGCAATCATTGCATGCATAGGTCCAACTCCTTCCTAACAAAAGGTTGTATTCGAGAGGTGTGTCAAACACTTCAACTTTGACGTACACGGTCTTTCCTCCTAACTGCACAGGGAAAGAAGGAATGCTTCCATGTGGTATGAACCAGCGACATCACGCAACTCGAGGCACCCTCGTCAACCACCGTATGGAAGATATTTCGAGTAAAATATTTCATGGTGTAAGCCACTACTATCTGAAACACAATGTGGTAATGAAGACAAGGTTTCAATTTGGTTGGATCGAGAATGATCAATCCTGGGTTACAAGTCTCTATAGATCCCAAGGATGATAACAAGGATTTTATCTGTGAAGGGAAGCTCGGGAGAACTTCCAAAGAAGACATCATGCAAGGGGTTTGTGAAAAATATTCCACAATGGAGTAGTTATGGGTAGCCCTCGCATTTGGATTATGAGAAACTTTCTATAACACCCCTTTCAGGATGTGTGTCATTATTTCGCCCATCATCTTCTCAATTTGGAGAGGAACTGGTGGGTTTGTGGCTTCTTTAACCTTTTCGACAGAGTCCAACATTCTGTAATCTCGGGCCCTGTTCACTATATGAGCATTACCTTTAAACATGTAAACATTCGCAGCCGAGGTATTACCAGTAGACACTGGGGGTCCCTGACTACCCCCTTCCTCTCTTGAGGATGCTGAGGCTTGAGCCATGTTTTACCCATGTGGAAATGGGTTCATCAGCATAACAGGTTGTTGTTGCACCAATAGATTCTGAGCCTCCACAAGTCGAGGGCACAGGTGAGTCGAGTGGTCTTCCATTCAAAGGTTACACAGATAATTCGACTTTCTCTTCTCTTTTTTTCCCCCACCAACATTTTTATTAGCCTTTTTGTCCCCTTTACCCTTCTAGTTCTGTTGTTCTTTCTTTCTTTCAGGATGTTGGTTGGCATTCGAGTTCGTTGACTTCACATTATGTACGTCCGATTTTTGGGTAGGGGGAACAACCGAACCGGAGGTCTGGCTGGTCGCAGTATGTTGTATCGACAATTGTTGCAATTGATTTGACAATAGATCGATGGAATTTCCTTGTGCTGAGCCCACTATACCATCGGCATGTGGTCCATACTTTTGTTTCTCCTTGTCGAGGATGGAACGTGGTGCATCTGACAAGATCTCATAGAGTAATCCAAACTAAGAGTAAATTAGTTCGAGCTGTTGCGCTCTCATTATCGCCTCCTCCTTTGAAAACACTCTCAAAGTTGCAACATCCTTGGATACAACTGGTACCAAGGACTTCAGGAACCACTCCAACAAGAAATCTGGTCGAACCTGTATGTTAATCAAGATCTTCTGACGTCGCGATTCTCGGATGTGATTAAAGATACGATCGACCTTAGTCTTCTCAAATTTGGCCAACAATTCGGTGTTGGCTTTGTATCTCAGGGGTAGCTGAAAATGGTTTAGGAAGACCATCACCAAGTCGTTAAATTTAGAATACCTTGAGTGGTCCAGCTCAATATACCATTTTGTGGCACCCCCGATAAGAGTGCGTTGAAATAGGATCAACTGTACGTAGTCGTCTCACAATGATTTTGATGAGAACCACAAGTGGAAATTTGTCACGTGATCACCTGGGTATTCACCAGGCTTTCCTTCGAATTTTGGAATATCCGAGGGAAACTTAGTCAGCATAGGGGGCCAATGCGGATCATAACAAATTAGGTCGTTGAGCAACTTTGACAAGTCCAGTAGATGTAGCATTGCCAGAAACAATAGTTTGGGTTGGGTACTATGTATAGGAAAAAGGGGTCCTGGAGTTTGACTGGCACGAGGTTGCCAAGAAAAGTTGGGTTCCTGGACAGGGTTCTTATAGAAACCATGGCCTTAACCAGCATATGGAAACTGCGTTTGCTGGGATATCATCGATTGAATTCCATTATTGGACGACATGGGTTGGGTGGGGATTGCTCCCTACGTTGTGTTCCAAGTATTTTGGAAGGAGATGGCCCCAACCGATCCGATGGGCATAGGTACTTAGCCCTGCCCGGGGTTCCATTGACCATAGAAGGGGTTGCCTCTGACTGACATCCTTTGCGAGGGAACTGATCCTTGCCAATGATTCCAAAGTCCTTATGAGGAGAAAATGCATGTACTTTCCCCCTGTGTAGGAATAGTACCCTACATAGGATTCTATTGCCCAAAGTNGAGAATCTCCTCATCTGAGGGAAATACCAGGTCTAAAGAATTTGTAGTGGCAAGGGAACCTTGAGCCCAAATAGGCTCGATAACTGGATCTAACTCCTGTGTGGGAGTCGGGTTGGGGTCAACCGGATCTTGCTGGACAATGTTGTACGAAAATTCTTCCGTGGAAAAGGGCATGGCCATGCCATAATTCCCTATCCCTTCCATCAAGACCGATGGGGAAGGAAGAGTCCACGGATCATGAAAGTAATTCGCTCTTAATGACAACATTTGAAAATTTTCAGCCTAAGTTGGTTAGGGGTAGCCAATATGAGTTTGACATCGCCAAAAGGAGGAGGGTATTTGAAAGTACCCATCAAAAATGGAAAAAAACTAACCCATACGTTGACAATTTTGGGCTAAGGATTATCAATCATCGGGATCATGGATTCACCCAATGAAGGGTCAGGACAGGAGAAGGACAACTGGTCAATGGTCACTATTCGGTCCTCGTGTGGAAACAACAAGACCCGAAAAATTGTAGCAATCATTGCATGCATAGGTCCAACTCCTTCCTAACAAAAGGTTGTAGTCGAGAGGTGTGTCAAACACTTCAACTTTGACGTACACGGTCTTTCCTCCTAACTGCACAGGGAAAGAAGGAATGCTTCCATGTGGTCTGAACCAGCGACATCACGCAACTCGAGGAACCCTCGTCAACCACCGTATGGAAGATATTTCGAGTAAAATATTTCATGGTGTAAGCGACTACTATCTGAAACACAATGTGGTAACGAAGACAAGGTTTCAATTTGGTTGGATCGAGAACGATCAATCCTGGGTTACAAGTCTCTATAGATCCCAAGGATGATAACAAGGATTTTATCTGTGAAGGGAAGCTCGAGAGAACTTCCAAAGAAGACATCATGCAAGGGGTTTGTGAAAAATATTCCACAATGTAGTTATGGGTAGCCCTCGCATTTGGATTATGAGAAACTTTCTATAACACCCCTTTCAGGATGTGTGTCATTATTTCGCCCATCATCTTCTCAATTTGGAGAGGAACTGGTAGGTTTTTGGCTTCTTTAACCTTTTCGACAGAGTCCAACATTCTGTAATCTCGGGCCCTGTTCACTATATGAGCATTACCTTTAAACATGTAAACATTCGCAGCCGAGGTATTACCAGTAGACACTGGGGGTCCCTGACTACCCCCTTCCTCTCTTGAGGATGCTGAGGCTTGAGCCATGTTTTACCCATGTGGAAATGGGTTCATCAGCATAACAGGTTGTTGTTGCACCAATAGATTCTGAGCCTCCACAAGTCGAGGGCACAGGTGAGTCGAGTGGTCTTCCATTCAAAGGTTACACAGATAATTCGACTTTCTCTTCTCTTTTTTTCCCCCACCAACATTTTTATTAGCCTTTTTGTCCCCTTTACCCTTCTAGTTCTGTTGTTCTTTCTTTCTTTCAGGATGTTGGTTGGCATTCGAGTTCGTTGACTTCACATTATGTACGTCCGATTTTTGGGTAGGGGGAACAACCGAACCGGAGGTCTGGCTGGTCGCAGTATGTTGTATCGACAATTGTTGCAATTGATTTGACAATAGATCGATGGAATTTCCTTGTGCTGAGCCCACTATACCATCGGCATGTGGTCCATACTTTTGTTTCTCCTTGTCGAGGATGGAACGTGGTGCATCTGACAAGATCTCATAGAGTAATCCAAACTAAGAGTAAATTAGTTCGAGCTGTTGCGCTCTCATTATCGCCTCCTCCTTTGAAAACACTCTCAAAGTTGCAACATCCTTGGATACAACTGGTACCAAGGACTTCAGGAACCACTCCAACAAGAAATCTGGTCGAACCTGTATGTTAATCAAGATCTTCTGACGTCGCGATTCTCGGATGTGATTAAAGATACGATCGACCTTAGTCTTCTCAAATTTGGCCAACAATTCGGTGTTGGCTTTGTATCTCAGGGGTAGCTGAAAATGGTTTAGGAAGACCATCACCAAGTCGTTAAATTTAGAATACCTTGAGTGGTCCAGCTCAATATACCATTTTGTGGCACCCCCGATAAGAGTGCGTTGAAATAGGATCAACTGTACGTAGTCGTCTCACAATGATTTTGATGAGAACCACAAGTGGAAATTTGTCACGTGATCACCTGGGTATTCACCAGGCTTTCCTTCGAATTTTGGAATATCCGAGGGAAACTTAGTCAGCATAGGGGGCCAATGCGGATCATAACAAATTAGGTCGTTGAGCAACTTTGACAAGTCCAGTAGATGTAGCATTGCCAGAAACAATAGTTTGGGTTGGGTACTATGTATAGGAAAAAGGGGTCCTGGAGTTTGACTGGCACGAGGTTGCCAAGAAAAGTTGGGTTCCTGGACAGGGTTCTTATAGAAACCATGGCCTTAACCAGCATATGGAAACTGCGTTTGCTGGGATATCATCGATTGAATTCCATTATTGGACGACATGGGTTGGGTGGGGATTGCTCCCTACGTTGTGTTCCAAGTATTTTGGAAGGAGATGGCCCCAACCGATCCGATGGGCATAGGTACTTAGCCCTGCCCGGGGTTCCATTGACCATAGAAGGGGTTGCCTCTGACTGACATCCTTTGCGAGGGAACTGATCCTTGCCAATGATTCCAAAGTCCTTATGAGGAGAAAATGCATGTACTTTCCCCCTGTGTAGGAATAGTACCCTACATAGGATTCTATTGCCCAAAGTCTGGGTTGGCCCCAACTGAGACGACAATTGAAGAAAAGGCGTTATTACCAAATGCATAAAACAAAGAGAATGACATGGATTCCACCGACGTAGTGTAAGAAGAAGGTCCTAAACTACTTTCTCCAAACGAGTTGTAGTTAGTGTTCAACCTGATGGGTTGCTGGAAAGAACCACTGAGTGAGGTGGACAAAGGAGATATATGACCCCCACCATAAGGGATAGCATTGAAGGGGACTGGAGTGCCCCCGATAGACCCTTGCATGGGAGAGTTTGAGCTCCTGCCCCTAGACCCATGGTCTGTAGGGTGGAGTAGGTAAGGACTGAGTTTGAATACAAGTCAAGCATCCCATATGAAAATGGAGGACCTGTCGCACTCTACGTAAACAAAGCAGTGGTCGTTGTTGATGACGACATAGAACCACCGCCTGAAGTAGAGGGAGTCGAGACCATTGTGGTATGACCTGGCGAAGGTGGGTTAGGAGGAAGCATACCCCCTGTGGTAGTAGACGAAACAAGAGTATGAGGACTCTCGGATGAAGTAGCAACATTTGCTTCCATGGCTACTTGTAAGAATAAATGGCGCTCGACAAGTGTCACCTTAGGAGGGATAACTTGTACTAAGATTGGCGCTGACAAGTCAGTGATCGAAGGGTTGGCTGGCCCGAGAGCTTTCGATCCAAGGTAAAAAATAGTAAGTTCCTCTAGAGTCGAATAATCTCCTCTCGGAGCAGGCTTGGGCACAATTTCCTTTGGCTCGGTCGCTTCGAATGACCCTTGTTGGTCAAGTATTCACCGTAACAGTGGCGGTGGTGGCTCTAATGCAACCGACGGTAGGCCCTAAATCCTTCACGACTGACAGAGCTCTTTATCTTCCACTTTTTGAAAATATCAATGACACATTAAGGCTTTAACTATCATTTAAAACCAAGCACACACTAGAAAGAATTCCTATAAGATAAATCAAGAAAACCACTATCTAGTAGGAAGGACAGTTACNTGGCTTCTTTAACCTTTTCGACAGAGTCCAACATTCTGTAATCTCGGGCCCTGTTCACTATATGAGCATTACCTTTAAACATGTAAACATTCGCAGCCGAGGTATTACCAGTAGACACTGGGGGTCCCTGACTACCCCCTTCCTCTCTTGAGGATGCTGAGGCTTGAGCCATGTTTTACCCATGTGGAAATGGGTTCATCAGCATAACAGGTTGTTGTTGCACCAATAGATTCTGAGCCTCCACAAGTCGAGGGCACAGGTGAGTCGAGTGGTCTTCCATTCAAAGGTTACACAGATAATTCGACTTTCTCTTCTCTTTTTTTCCCCCACCAACATTTTTATTAGCCTTTTTGTCCCCTTTACCCTTCTAGTTCTGTTGTTCTTTCTTTCTTTCAGGATGTTGGTTGGCATTCGAGTTCGTTGACTTCACATTATGTACGTCCGATTTTTGGGTAGGGGGAACAACCGAACCGGAGGTCTGGCTGGTCGCAGTATGTTGTATCGACAATTGTTGCAATTGATTTGACAATAGATCGATGGAATTTCCTTGTGCTGAGCCCACTATACCATCGGCATGTGGTCCATACTTTTGTTTCTCCTTGTCGAGGATGGAACGTGGTGCATCTGACAAGATCTCATAGAGTAATCCAAACTAAGAGTAAATTAGTTCGAGCTGTTGCGCTCTCATTATCGCCTCCTCCTTTGAAAACACTCTCAAAGTTGCAACATCCTTGGATACAACTGGTACCAAGGACTTCAGGAACCACTCCAACAAGAAATCTGGTCGAACCTGTATGTTAATCAAGATCTTCTGACGTCGCGATTCTCGGATGTGATTAAAGATACGATCGACCTTAGTCTTCTCAAATTTGGCCAACAATTCGGTGTTGGCTTTGTATCTCAGGGGTAGCTGAAAATGGTTTAGGAAGACCATCACCAAGTCGTTAAATTTAGAATACCTTGAGTGGTCCAGCTCAATATACCATTTTGTGGCACCCCCGATAAGAGTGCGTTGAAATAGGATCAACTGTACGTAGTCGTCTCACAATGATTTTGATGAGAACCACAAGTGGAAATTTGTCACGTGATCACCTGGGTATTCACCAGGCTTTCCTTCGAATTTTGGAATATCCGAGGGAAACTTAGTCAGCATAGGGGGCCAATGCGGATCATAACAAATTAGGTCGTTGAGCAACTTTGACAAGTCCAGTAGATGTAGCATTGCCAGAAACAATAGTTTGGGTTGGGTACTATGTATAGGAAAAAGGGGTCCTGGAGTTTGACTGGCACGAGGTTGCCAAGAAAAGTTGGGTTCCTGGACAGGGTTCTTATAGAAACCATGGCCTTAACCAGCATATGGAAACTGCGTTTGCTGGGATATCATCGATTGAATTCCATTATTGGACGACATGGGTTGGGTGGGGATTGCTCCCTACGTTGTGTTCCAAGTATTTTGGAAGGAGATGGCCCCAACCGATCCGATGGGCATAGGTACTTAGCCCTGCCCGGGGTTCCATTGACCATAGAAGGGGTTGCCTCTGACTGACATCCTTTGCGAGGGAACTGATCCTTGCCAATGATTCCAAAGTCCTTATGAGGAGAAAATGCATGTACTTTCCCCCTGTGTAGGAATAGTACCCTACATAGGATTCTATTGCCCAAAGTTCGGGTTGGCCCCAGCTGAGACGACAATTGAAGAAAAGGCGTTATTACCAAATGCATAAAACAAAGAGAATGACATGGATTCCACCGACGTAGTGTAAGAAGAAGGTCGTAAACTACTTTCTCCAAACGAGCTATAGTTAGTGTTCAACCTGATGGGTTGCTGGAAAGAACCACTGAGCGAGGTGGACAAAGGAGGTATATGACCCCCACCATAAGGGATAGCATTGAAGGGGACTAGAGTGCCCTCGATAGACCCTTGCACGGGAGAGTTTGAGCTCCTGCCCCTAGACCCATGGTCTGTAGGGTGGAGTAGGTAAGGACTGAGTTTGAATACAAGTCAAGCATCCCATATGAAAATGGAGGACCCGTCACACTCTACGTAAACAGAGCAGTGGTCGTTGTTGATGACGACATAGAACCATCGCCTGAAGTAGAGGGAGTCGAGACCATTGTGGTATGACCTGGCGAAGGTGGGTTAGGAGGAAGCATACCCCCTGTGGTAGTAGACGAAACGGGAGTATGAGGACTCTCGGATGAAGTAGCAACATTTTCTTCCATGGCTACTTGTAAGAATAAATGGCGCTCGACAAGTGTCACCTTAGGAGGGATAACTTGTACTAAGATTGGCGCTGACAAGTCAGTGATCGAAGGGTTGGCTGGCCCGAGAGCTTTCGATCCAAGGTAAAAAATAGTAAGTTCCTCTAGAGTCGAATAATCTCCTCTCGGAGCAGGCTTGGGCACAATTTCCTTTGGCTCGGTCGCTTCGAATGACCCTTGTTGGTCAAGTATTCACCGTAACAGTGGCGGTGGTGGCTCTAATGCAACCGACGGTAGGCCCTAAATCCTTCACGACTGACAGAGCTCTTTATCTTCCACTTTTTGAAAATATCAATGACACATTAAGGCTTTAACTATCATTTAAAACCAAGCACACACTAGAAAGAATTCCTATAAGATAAATCAAGAAAACCACTATCTAGTAGGAAGGACAGTTACATCAACCAACACTAGAGGAACTTACCGGTGCAAGTGCAACTCGAACACGGAAGCATCCTCCGGGTATACTCTGAAAAGTGTGACCTGACGTCTTCCCTAGGTACCATGGTATACCCCCACAGTCACTCGTGCAAGTCCCTAAAAAATGTTCAACTAAGTTGCCAGCTCGTAAACAGTGACTAGGCGGGTATAGTCAACAGTCGAGTGGACCGCAATGGGAAAGATAACATATCTGAAACCTATCGAGGGTATCAAAAGAAAGTGGTTCGGAAGACAACATGGGATCTTTAATGAATTCGAGGTCAACGAAGATCCGTAGGAAAATGTAGGCGATAGTATTCTCAAGACAGATCCTCAATATGTGTTCCCCACTACGTTTAGTTCAGCTTTGGAGGGGTTATCTCCACTTCCTTTCCTCACGTGACCTCGGGTTTAGCCCCTGTGTTAGAGGGGGGTCCCAAATAAATTTTACATCTCTAGACTTTAACACTCCCTAGCTTTGACTCCAATGTTTATTTAACGGCCTTGAATAGTTTCCTCTCCAACCTAATTCAAGGCCCTGACCCTAAACTAGTTGGTTGACCCTACGATTTCCAAACATGTAACTTGTGATCCCATTTGAATTAAGTATGGAGGGTAACAATTTCTTCAAAGATAGGTTATCCAAATTGACCAAAAACAATACTTTCAATAATCTCCATTTTCCAATATTTATCTTGGACATATGTAGGTTTGTAATATTTATCTTTCACATATTGTAGTATGCCCATGTATTTGAAATCAATGAAAACAATATTTCCAACAATCTCCCCATTTGCTATTGATGGAAACCCTTAGTCAATTATGATACCCCCCTATCTGCANCTTCCATGGCTACTTGTAAGAATAAATGGCGCTCGACAAGTGTCACCTTAGGAGGGATAACTTGTACTAAGATTGGCGCTGACAAGTCAGTGATCGAAGGGTTGGCTGGCCCGAGAGCTTTCGATCCAAGGTAAAAAATAGTAAGTTCCTCTAGAGTCGAATAATCTCCTCTCGGAGCAGGCTTGGGCACAATTTCCTTTGGCTCGGTCGCTTCGAATGACCCTTGTTGGTCAAGTATTCACCGTAACAGTGGCGGTGGTGGCTCTAATGCAACCGACGGTAGGCCCTAAATCCTTCACGACTGACAGAGCTCTTTATCTTCCACTTTTTGAAAATATCAATGACACATTAAGGCTTTAACTATCATTTAAAACCAAGCACACACTAGAAAGAATTCCTATAAGATAAATCAAGAAAACCACTATCTAGTAGGAAGGACAGTTACGTCAACCAACACTAGAGGAACTTACCGGTGCAAGTGCAACTCGAACACGGAAGCAGCCTCCGGGTATACTCTGCAAAGTGTGACCTGACGTCTTCCCTAGGTACCATGGTATACCCCTACAGTCACTCGTGCAAGTCCCTAAAAAATGTTCAACTAAGTTGCCAGCTCGTAAACAGTCACTAGGCGGGTATAGTCAACAGTCGAGTGGACCGCAATGGGAAAGATAACATATCTGAAACCTATCGAGGGTATCAAAAGAAAGTGGTTCGAAAGACAACATGGGATCTTTAATGAATTCGAGGTCAACGAAGATCCGTAGGAAAATGTAGGCGATAGTATTCTCAAGACAGATCCTCAATATGTGTTCCCCACTACGTTTAGTTCATCTTTGGAGGGGTTATCTCCACTGCCTTTCCTCACGTGACCTCGGGTTTAGCCCCTGTGTTAGAGGGGGGTCCCAAATAAATTTTACGTCTCTAGACTTTAACACTCCCTAGCTCTGACTCCAATGTTTATTTAACGGCCTTGAATAGTTTCCTCTCCAACCTAATTCAAGGCCCTGACCCTAAACTAGTTGGTTGACCCTACGATTTCCAAACATGTAACTTGTGATCCCATTTGAATTAAGTATGGAGGGTAACAATTTCTTCAAAGATAGGTTATCCAAATTGACCAAAAACAATACTTTCAATAATCTCCATTTTCCAATATTTATCTTGGACATATGTAGGTTTGTAATATTTATCTTTCACATATTGTAGTATGCCCATGTATTTGAAATCAATGAAAACAATATTTCCAACAATCTCCCCATTTGCTATTGATGGAAACCCTTAGTCAATTATGATACCCCCCTATCTGCACATTTTCTTATGTCTGCAATTATTCCTCAGTCTACAACTTTTCCCCCTTTGACATTGAAACATCCCTTTGTACACAACACAAGTAAATGAATATCACGAAGTAGCATATTCTTTTCTTTTTTATAAACAAAGTTATGAGATTTCCACTACGACAATTATGTAAGCAAGGAAAAATACTTTACAACAACAATAAATAAGTATTCTATTTATTCTTTTTTTTAAACAGTCAATATTAATGACTAAATTATTAACTCAAACTTAATTAAATATTGAACTAAGACAGTTATGTCATTTGACAATGTAAAATACTAATGAAATTCATACACAATTTATTTAGGTCAACCATTTAACCATTTAAAAACTCATTAATAAAATAACTAAAAATTATTTATTCCGTGGATTTTCTTTCCCATTATACTTTATATTTTATAAGTGTTTATAATGTAATAATTTAATACATATAAAGTAGAATAAACTAATCATTTACCATTTTCTTTACATTGAATCGCAATTACAATCACTACTATAATCATCCAATCCCCGCATAAGTCTAAATCTTTCAACCTTTCACCTTCCTTCCATTATGGTTATAATTAAAAAGAAAACAATTACTTATGATTATAAGTAACTATATAGAGGAGAGAATCAACTTGTAACGGTGAATCTACTGCATTAAATAAATGAGGTTATACTTATCTCCCTTATAAGTAGAGCTCTTGGCTAACATACCTTCTCGCTGGAGGAGATTTCTTTTCTCAATGTTGTTAGTTGTCAAAAGAATGCCAGTTGTTGTCCACTAACTCTCGACTAAGTGAATTACTGTACTGAAAATATTCTCAGGTTCTAATGCAATATCAAGAAATAGGAATCACATTGGTAACTTTTGTGAAGACTCAATCATACATTAATATCCTTAACTACCACACGAGTTAGAATCTACTAAGATACAATTTAAACAAGGGAGGTTGTGCAACAACAAGTCCCTACCCAGTAGGTAGAGGAGAAAAGATAGAATGTCATTGTCCCATATGCCACGTTGCGCACGTGCGATAGAGGAGAAACGACAAAATTTCATTGTCCCATATGCCACGTTGCACACGTGGTCCTCCTCGGACAAATAAGCATGTCATTTGCATTTGTTGTTACATGAGAAGGCATTGCACTTACCACTCCTTATAATATTTGATTGTATCTACATTATGTCCGAATGTTGAGAAGAAAGCCTGCAACTTATGATTCTTACTTCAGTATGGATAAATATTTGTATATATTCTCTCTATTGTTTGAAATTTTAAAAGCATTTTTCAATTATGTTCATAGAAAAGAAAATGCATCTTCTGCCCTTTACTAAACCCATGATAGTTAGTGTTGTTTTATTTTGAAAAGTTTTATTTATAAATACCCAATTATCTTAATAGCACATTATGAACAAGAAAGTGAATATTGTTATTTATTTCATTGTTAGAAAGATTTTCAAGAAGCGCTTAATAATAGCGTGTTATGAATGTAAAAGTGAAAACCACCCCATAATAGAATATTTTTTCTAAATCTACTTTTTAAATACATTTTGAAAAAAAAACAAAAAGTTTCATAAAAGAAGTTCGTTGTATGCATCTAAACATCTATGAAGCTCTGGATCATTAATATAAATCAATTAATATAAAGCTCTAGATTATTAATATGAATAGTAATTGCTAGTAGTTGTCACGGTGGGTTATGTATCCATGAATTTTAAATGCACTCATTGATTTTGGTGGGTTATGTATCTATGATTTTTAAATGCGCTTATTGATTTTTGTAAACAAGAGAATTTACTTTTGTAACCATAGTCCACTTGTTAATGCGAAAATGACATATGGACTTCCATGCAGAGAACGCAGTGCAGAGGACCATTCAGAGGACACCACGAGATTGTTGCAGCTGAAGAAGGAAATACAAATTATATTCTCAAAGGACTTGGCATCCTTCGCCATGGTCATGGCCAACAACGTTCGAGGGGGCAACAACAATGGCCCCTTTTCCCCAGTCAACATTCTGAATGACGACGTGTGGTCATATTGGGCTCCGACGAAGTAGAACAAGGGTGCTTATTGGGTGGAGCTAATGGCCAAGGAAACCATGGAATTCAGTGTTGTGAGGATTCAAGAGGCCATAGGAATGGGGTAGAGAGTGATGAAATACGGTGATGAAACACGATGAAATAGGAGGAGTGCATGAGACTAGGTCGTTCTCTACACAACTTCAGCTGATTTCTTACTTGAAGGCTATCAGGAACGAGCCTCCGGAGGTACAAATTTTCTGTTAACTAACGTCTCTTTTTCCACTTTCTAATGGTTCGACTATAAATTTGGCCTTGGCCTCATTCATATTTTGAAGGAGTGAGCTAGGCTTTGATAAATTTGTATAGTTCTGAGAGTTTATCAGCACCATTGAGAATGAACTAGAGATCTTCTAGATCTGCGCAAAACAACGACAGTTTTTTTTTTTTTTTCGGGCAAAGCTGATATTATTTCAGAGACTATGGAGATATCTATCAACCTATTCCTCTTGGAAATGAATTTATAAATAACTTGCGGGATTGGAAAACATCAAAGTATTTCCATTTCTTCTCATTCAGGTTTGTAATGGAAAACAAGCGTATGAGGCGACTAACACATATTATATGCCGAATGGTCGTGTCGAAAGGATCAAATCAATAGTGCCTAAATTGAATTGCATGTCTGAGCTCAGGATCCTCGATCTATTTTCTCGACTCCTATAATTCTCTGCCATTAACTGCTCTTCCAGTTTTACATGCCATTTCTACAACCACAATCCACCGCACATGACAGTTTATGAGTTTAACTGCCCTCATACTCATATTCATGAAGGAGTCTAGCGTCACTATGATACCAAGTGATTCCACTGTTACTCTTGTAGACTTAATTATTAAACAATTGTTTTTCCTAACATTGTGACT
>JZKD02S0387714.1:7906-35619 GCA_000966675.3 Picea glauca
AGGGCCGAGAGGGTTTGGATTCGATGCAATAAGTTGTTCCCTTGCATCACATTCCAAACACCTTATATATAGAAACACAAACCAATTAAATCTAAAATGCCTAAAATGAAAAACCCTAATTGTGAAGTGATAGAGGGAATTAAACCCTAAGATGAAATTTTGCAGTCACATAAGCAAGAAGAAGCAAGGGTTTAAGGTAAGTATGATTTTTATTTTTTTCTAAATTTTAATTAAATTTAAATAGGGATAGAAATTGTAAAAAAGTTTATTATTAAAATCAACAGTAAAATTTAAAAGTTTTACTATGCAGGGTTTTGAGTGAATCACAAAACCATTCAATTTTGATCTTCTGAATTTTTTTTCCCCAAAAGAATTTTGATTGAATCACCATACCCTTCAAATTATGATCTTTTGAATAATTATGTTGCTCCAAAGTATTTTTTTGCTCCACAATGCTCCCCGTTATTTATCTCTTGCAAATCTCTCCCCTGTAAATTTTGGCAAAATAATGAAATAGTGAATAACTTCTTACTATTTAAAGGAATTTATGAAATTAGCTTTTCAAAAAATAAATTCCTGCTCACTTTTAAATTGTAAAAAAACAAAGTCGCATTTGTTTTTCAAGTTTTTCGAATCATCGGTGCGTTTATTAATATAACGCACTAGTGTGTTTGGTTAGACAAAGCACCGATGCGCTAACTATTTTTGGAGCACTGATATCATATAATTTTTTTATTTATTTCAAATCTTGAGAATCAATGCGGTTAGTAATTAAACGCCCGAAGATTTATATTGTTATATATGCACTGATGTGTTTTGTTTAAATAAGCACATTGTTATGCTTTAAAATTTATATGAATTTTTATTTGCACATAAAATAGTATATTATCTTCAATTATATTTTAGGATGCATCCACATGACTTGTAGTACTTCATAATATACATTTTTTCTTAAAGTCGTCTTATTCTTAACAAAATATTGCTTATTTTTCTCAAATGCAGGGAGAAAAGATTACAATATCAAATGGCCAATTCTTGAAATTCCATTGTGTTCCATATTGCTCAAATTCCATCACGAAGTTCTCCCTTTCCATCTTCAATAAGTTTATATTTTATTTATATTTTGATTATGTAATTGGAATTTTTTTTTATCCATGTCAATCTAAATAAAAATGTATCCAATTTTGCAGGATCCTGATTCATAATCGAGCTCAGATGCAGAAAATATTCCACCTGTTCAAAAATGTCGGAAGATCTTATCAGGAGAAACATACCTCAAGAAGTTGGTAGATGAAAATGCACAGTTGCTTTAGCCTGCCAATTGTAACATGCCATCTTCCAACCACAATCTTGGGTCAATGATGGTAATAATTGTTTGGTATAATGTAATTGGAACCAACCAATTGCATTTTGCTTACTAATATCATCGATGTACTGATCTTCAATATTTTTGAAATTAGAATTCTTATGATGAGTGACTACCTATAATCCTCCATTGCACCCAACTACAATGTCAAATCGAGAGAAGGTTGAAATAAGAGCACAACTCGGAGAGGAGTCATACCAAGAATAGTTCAATCAACCACTTATTCAATTCCCGCTACATCCAGATTCACCAATTAGGAATGACTACAACAATAGTATATCTTCACAAGTTGGCAATGGAGTCAATCAAATAGAGGTTGGTATCGATTATTATTTATGAGATACGACTACCATGGAGACAATGTTGTTAGATGCATTCCATAATCATGATCTAGGGGATGATTCTCATATCATTGATACCTTTTTTGAAAGCCCAAAATCTGCTTCCACCACCCCTCTCTTTGGACCTAGTCAGTCAGAGTCTACCCAGATGGGGACAACAATGTTATTGTACAACTTGAAAGCAAAGATTTGCATGTCAAACACATGTTTCTCAGAAATATTGAGGTAACTAACCATCAATTACCTTATATTTTGAGAAATTGTCTCTCACAATCAACATTAAAAATGATCAATTTTATGAACATTAAATGACAATGTACAATTCTATTTACCACTAACTGCAATTTGCTCAAAGATAAGGTTATTCTGAGTGATAATGTCTTTCTTGATAGCTCTCAAGAGGTAAAATAGATGTTGAAAATGTTGGGTGTTGAGTACATGGCATATCATGGATGTCCAAATGATTGTATTCTATATAGATGAGAATATGCAAGCAAAGGGATATGTCTGAAATGTGGGCATGTTAGGTACCATACATCAAATAAAAAGGGTAAATCACATGATCCTCATAAGATATTGAGGCACATGCCTATAATCCCAAGGATTCAAAGGCTCTTTCATTGCAAAGAATTATATATGTTGCAGGGATGGCATGCCTCGTACAAAAGTGATTTGGGAGCTATGTGAATCCCAAAAGATTCAATAGCCAAGAGGCATATAGATGATCCCTAGCCCAAAAAATCCAAGGATGAAGTACAAAGTCTACGAATTTGTTGATAGTTTGATGTAACTATGGAATACATTCTTTTGTATTTGTATTGGTCAAACCTCGAGAAGGTTATTGTAATATTATTGTATAAATCATCTCAAAATAAATTATCATTTTATTGTTATCCTTATTATAAAAGTCAAAATGACCCCTCTTAGGGTTGCATCTTTTCGGAAGTCAAGTTATGTATATAAATAGAGATTTCCTCTCATTTGTATACACACACAACTCTACTTCTCTTGTGTATTTGGAGCATAGAAAAGGAGGTCTTGTTTTCTTGCTCTTTGGTATCCTGGTCTTGGTCTATTTGTGGAAAGATATAACGTGACATTGCACTGGTTGAAGGAATCTATAATGAAGAAGGGTTTTCTTGGTTTTCTCCCCCACGAGGGTTTCCCACAATATATCTTGTGTTCTGTGATTGTTTATCTTTCATTGATCCTATTACATGCAATTGTTAATGAATGTTAAATATGATAATTATAGCTTCTAAAAGTATAACAGACTCAACATAGACATGGATGGCATGAACCCATATCCCCTCCAAAACACCAACTATTCTATATGGGCTGTAGTAGTGATCATTAATAATATCCCCCCATGGTTTCCCCTGAAGAATGAACATATTATGTTGGATCTTATAGTCGCTTGTATAAGACAAGTGAAGAATATAGATGTCTACCTACAACCATTGGTAGATGAATTGAAGGAATTATGGGAAGGCATGCATGTATACTATGTATCAAGACCCATCAAAATATAGAAGAGTTTTACGTTGTATGGCATAGGTTCTTACACCATACATTATAATCTAGGATTAGGAGTTTTCTCTAGTAAACTACATGTTTATTGATTTGTTTATATATGTAACAATATTTTTTGGCATATTTAATTCACTGTGATTGTTCTAATCTTCAATGCTAATGTGCTTTGTATACATTAATAATTTTGCAGGTCTTGTAAAAATAGGGTATCATGGATGTAAATGATGTGGACCTTCTATGAAGGCTAGGTGGGCCAACCACCTGTGAAAACTAGTGTACAACTGCTCTAAGGTATTCCTCCCAGAACAACATCCTTATAGAATAGAGACAACTTCTTTCAATGGAAAACCAGAGAGAACCCAAAGGCTTGCAATAATGACACCAACAAAATGGATTAGAGCATATGAGAGAAAGAAGGAGAAGGATATTACAGAAAGGTTCGATTCAAATGGAGAGCTTATGTTCGAAGATCTATAATTATTCGACACCTATGCTGAGAAACTTCCCATTGGGATGAAAATAAATTATTTATTTTATGAGCTCCCATATTGGGAGCATATTAAGATTTTCCACTTACTGGATCCCATGCATATATTTAAAAATGTTTCATCTTATTTATGGAGGAACATATCATCAAAATAAAGTGACACATTGGCTATTAAGACAAATCTTATTTCTTCAAAAACTAAAAAGAAACACCGGCCAAGACAAGAAAGTAAACCACAACATACAAAAATGACTGCAAAAATCAACTCTAATCTCAGATAAGCTATATAAACAAATATGATAATAAGAAAAGATAAAGAACCTACCTCCTCCAAACATTCGATGAAATCCATCATTGAGCACTTGACTCAAATAAATACACTCGCAACTTGTCCTCAAAAAATAAGAAACACAAGAATATGGTGATAATATATAATGTTATCACATTCAATACCATAATACATCAACATTCATAACAAATACTCCCATGGAAT
Organism: Picea glauca; assembly: GCA_000966675.3. Lineage (NCBI taxonomy): Eukaryota > Viridiplantae > Streptophyta > Pinopsida > Pinales > Pinaceae > Picea > Picea glauca. The sequence continues at coordinate 12,127 of JZKD02S0387714.1, forward strand.
AAAAATTCAAATATTTGCAAGATATTAATTGGACGAGAAAAGAGTATTTCTATTAAAATGTAATCAGTAGAAGTGAATGAATTACAAACTTCCATGTCGGCATGGTTCGGAACCGAGAAACTAATTCCCTTCCAGCTGGGTCTCCACCACTTCAATCCTCCACCAAAGGAAAGCTCATATAAGAGAGACAATGAGGTTCTCAATGAAGTAGGGAAGAGCTTTGGGGTTGAACAATGTGTTCAGACTTAAAATGATAAAGAGATGCAAACTCAATATGAAGTGAAGAATTTATCCAGAGTAAATTTTCTCTCAAATTTGAATTCTTCTCCTCTTTTCCATAGCTCATATTTGGCCCATTTATAACCTTCAAGTGGATCTAAAGGGCCGAGTCGGAACATTTCCAGTATATGGAAGGTCAAGGATCATGGATCTCATGATGTGACATGGAAACCCAACACCATTTTTTAATTTTGGGCACAAAACCAGATGTACATGGGTTGTAGTGGTGAAACCTATGTATACACATGTTGTATAATTGGTAGGGTGTGTATATGTGGAAAACTATTGTTTTTAGCTCTGGGATTTGCAAAAAGGGAATTCAAGTCTACATAGGGAAATGGAAAAAGACCTTCTGAGAAAATTTGCATAAAGTGAGGAAAATATTGCTATAACAGATGCCCCCTAATGTGTGAGGTCAGAGGAGTATCTACGATGGCCAAAATACATTGTAATACCCAAAAATGGAGCAATGGAGACCTAGTTGGACGAACTAGTTTCTCATGAGAATATTACAATCTGTACTGACTTTACGCACATGGATGCTAATTTGAATTATGCTACAAATCCATGTGAAAATATACCAAACAACTGTTCATGGCCATGAGTAGGAAATACAAAGGTGGATATACGCCAAAGGTTATCATAGTCATGAACAAGGCCCACTAAAGTAGCCTCAAAATCAATATGAATATATATGTATATAATGGAGTACAATATGATATCCCATGATCATTGAAGTCACATAGGTACTGGTCCAATGAAAGATAGCAACAACTCAGGAAAGTTGTGACTATGAACTGATTTCTTTAGGTATTCTACATGATCCGCCAAAGGTGCAAGTCTAGATCGTGTGAATAAAGGATTTGAGGTCAAACACAATGAGACTTCATTTGATTATCGGTCATTAAGGTATACCTTTAACAAATGCAAGAAAACCTACTGATAATCAAAGTAGGTATCAAGGCACCAAGTACATTCTTACAAGTATGAATAAAGGTGTCCATCGATCAAGAGACATTGATGTATTCCCAATTGCTGATGGAGAGAGAACCTGCCACTAATGATTGCAAGACTCTAGGTACTCATAAGACTCCAAGTATCATATCTAGAATAGATGGGTTGAATTCGATGGAAGGAGACCCATTGAAAGGAGAGCATTGAGGAATCTCTCATCATTTAGCATGAGGTACAAAGAAGGAGCTTGATGATTTGGAGGAAATAAGATGAAGAACATGTTCATGAACCAACAATCATGTGCATCTTTCGCGTGTTACAGATGCAAGAGGTACACGAAAAATACCCTCTGAATAGAACCCAAAAAGGAAAACTACTGACAAAGGGGAGGAAACCACCAATAAGGATAATGGAATCCAAGACACTACATGAATCCCAATGTGTGAATATATTTCTTGTTGTCAAACACAAGGGTAACCACTCAGTCAAAGACCAATGATGAAATTTCGACCGTTGGGTTTAGGGTTACCTACCAATGATGAAAGTAGGACCATGGAGCACAATAGGAATACAACTTCATGTAACTCTGAGATTCATTGAGGGTATGGTCAACATGTAAAGTCAAGAGTTTCTAAGGAATGGCTGACACAAGTTGATAGACATCCTTTGAACAAGAGCATGAGACATATGGAAGACTCTCGCATCATAGACTCAATGATGAAACTTTGAGATGCATGAGGCATTAATAAAACTCTCCATAGGGAATGGAAGAGTAACCAGTTGGGGGAGTAAACTCTGTGTAACGAGATCAACTTCCTATGGTCATGCTAAACCCATAATTTTGATGACAAGTGGAATCAAAACTTTTGTGCTCTGTTCAAAGGCGACACGACTGCTACGAATATAAGATAATATTCTTTTCCCGCCCATATTTGTTTGTTTTTTCATAGTCAAATGAATGCTATAATACATAGGAGGAAACGATTGTGGAAAGTAAGCGATCTAGTTCTAGCAGTGGAACATACCTATGCCTAATGCAAGGAGGTGCATGGAAGAGATGTACACTCGGGGGAATGTTTCCTCTTGCATATAGGGTGTCAAGATGGAAGGGATATAAACAAGGATCTACTTGGATGATGATGCAAATTGTTGAGGTGAAAGGCTTATAACACAAAAATGAGAATCGAGAATAGGCTCAATAATTCAAGCAAAATAATGAGATAGAATTACAACTTAATGCCAAAAAATGTCCTTTTTATTAATCTTGGTCTACTTGGTTTGAAAAAGGAATAAACTTGCACCAAATAGACATCCTTTCAAATCCAATTTACAAGTGTGAAATAGACAAGTTCACTCGACAATCTTTTCATTTTTTGAGAGAGTAAGAAAAGAGATTAAATCATACTCACAACCTTTATAATCCAATTAACGCGTGAAAGAGACAAGTTCACTCGACAATCTTTTCTCTTTTTTTTTTTTAAAGAGTCGGAAAGGAGCTTAAATCAGACTCATTGGAGGGTTTCTAGGTGGCATGTCATGGGGGAGGCCAAGGATCCCATGCAAGACTTCTTTTGAAAGTCAACAACTCACAGATAGCTGACACAAGCTTGGGAAAACCAAAATCTTTCCAAGTCGATAAGGATAAAATTCTTTCAGAGGTTACCTTCCCAATGATGTATCAAAGAATGTGTCTTATTTGAAAGGTCATAGGAAAAGGAATTTGATACCCCACAAAAGCATCCCAGTCAAAGGAAACCTCCCAAAGACCTGAAGGGAGAGTAATCTAAGAGAGTGGAATGCTCCCTAGTGTGGAAGGTACAAAACTAGAAATGCTAAGACATGGTTGAAAGGTTCATCAACCACCAAAAGAGGAGTGGGAATGATCGAAGATTTTATCATCAATGTCACTTCCTTAGACTTGTCACTCTCCAAGAGAAGAGTGGGATCAGTCAAATATTGCATTGGCATAACCACTTCTTCAACCATTGCTTGAATAGGATGCGAGACAAAAAAGTCAAGAGATGCATCACCTCCAAAAATAGGAGTGGTGTCGGTCGAATATTACATCAACACAACTATTGTATCAACCAAAGAAGGTTGGGAAACCAAATATGACTCAGAGCCCAAAGGCCCCCCGGGAAAGGACCACGCTTCTGGTACCACAGCAGTAGCAGGGCACAAACGAGTAATATGATCTCCTTCACAAATCCTACAAAGGAACTTGGGCTTCCATCTTACACGTCTAGGATTATCAATCATACGAATGCCCCCAACATCAATTGCAGTGTCTTGTGACATGCTCCCAACATGACTTGCATAGTCTAGTATAAAATATCCAACATGACTAGGAGAGGTTGGTGGTGAATGCCCAACATGACTAGTAGAGGTTGGTGGAGAACCTTCAACATGAGTAGCAGAGGTTGATGATGAACCCCCAACATGACTAGCAGAGGTTGGTGATGAATCCCCAACATGACTAACATAGGTTGGTGATGAATCCCCAACATGACTAGAAGAGGTTAGTGATGTATGTGCAGTGTGAATAGCAATGACTATATTTTTTCCCCCAGCATGACTTGTAGTAGCCAGTTGTTGGTCTTCAACATAACTTTCAAAGGTTGTCGACCAATATCCAACATGAATAGAAGAGGTTAGTGATATAATGCCAATATGACTTGCAGTGACTAGACTGGTGGTGATGGTTGGTTGCAGCATTTGAGACCAAGGATCTAGGAAAGACTAGTTTTGGCAAATTTCAGGCCAAGAAGGGTTCTGGTATACACTTTGGTCCTATTAGGAAGGATAGTATCCTTCTCCATACTAATTCATAAAGGGTTGTAAAGGCATCGACATCGAGGAAGTCGCTTGTGAAGAGAAAGTGACATGACAAGGGTTACTCATGTGAGGATATATGTTGCCTCCATACGAAGGAACTATGTAAAGGGGGTTTCCCATACTATAAAATTGACTACCCTCAGATGAAACACCAAAGGACAAATGGAGATCCGCCATGGGAAAAGAATTCGTAGGAACCGACATAGTGGAAGTGTTGATTTTTCAATAAGATAGGTTAAGCATGTAGTTCATTTCATTTTTACACTTGTCTTAACCATAAACAATAATGTTGCAGCAACCAAGATCACAAGAAGAAACACCATGCACAACAACACAAGAAGTATCCTGGGAAACCCTTCTCAACAAGGCAATAAAACCCAGCCAAATCCTTTGCTATATTCTTCAAGAGAAATATCTTCACCACCAATAAGACCTAGAACAGAAGAGGGTGCTTAAACCCTAGAAGACTAGCACCCAATAGAGGTGAACACTTTTCCCAAGATGGTGTACTTGCTGAAATTTCCAAACTTGTGTGAAGGATATGATTCCTCAATGGAAATTTACCTTTACTTATACTAACCTGAACTTGTCAACATAAGTGTCTATTGGCACAACAGGGCTGACCTCACTAGCTTATAATATAATCAATATTAACCAGATTAATTATCTTTTACATTAATTATTAGTCACATTAAGGAGGGGCCAACCTGTACCCTTTACATTACAATTAGGGTTACAAGAAGGTCTGATTCTTGAAAAATATAGCAAGGGAACTGATACACCCACTAGGGGCACATTAATAGGGATGTCCATATCTATGGCTCACTGCATTACACAAAAGAACCACTTCTTCACTAGTGCTCGGACACTAGGATCATGTTCACCTATGCTCATCCATAAGAACATCCACTCAACAGATCTTCTTTCCCACTGCATTACACATGAGAGTCATTTGGAGTTTTTCATCAACTCTTTTTCTCAAAGGAGGCTAATCCATAATCTTCATTTTTTTTTCTCATGACAATGCACCCAACACTTTTGGATTTCACACATTCACCTTGTGCCCATCCACAGGCACGTCCAACTCTGCAGATCACCTTTCTCACTTTGTTACACAGGAGAATCATCTTGATTTCTTCTCAACTCGTTGTATGGAGGAGGTCATCTCTATGTTCCATCTCTATCTCAAATAGGAACACCACACACTTATCAAGGGATTTCTCTCATGTTTGTAAGCTAGATAAAGTCTCACATAGTTTCAATGATCCACATGTCATAGGTTTGTAAGATAGGGAATGTCTTACATAGCTACAATCATCAACACTCCCTCTCAGCTAGGGAGGCATTCTTCATCATGCCAAGTCTCACACAGATGTACTTTGAATTTTGTCTTGGTTGGAGTCATCAACACTCCCTCTCAACTAGGGAGGCTCTCTTCACCAAGTTAGTTTGGTGAAGATGTTTTCAATCTTCTCAAGTGTAGGAAGATACTGCATGTGTACAATTTTTCTCCGCATCATATCTTTGATATAAGGATATTTCATCTCATCATGTTTCGATCCATCAGGAAACACTGGGTTCTCAAGGAGATTTACACATGGCTCTTGGTTATCATCATAGGGTCCATCTCATGGTCAAGTAAATTTGTCAGAAGCTTGTGAAGACAAATTGCTTCGCACACTCAATGCAACCTTCACGGTAGAAAAACAACCAGATGTTCTCTTCCGGTCCACTGTACTTTCTTCTCAATATGAATCAACATATCCTACAAACTCAAGTTCACACTAGAGGCATATCTTAGGCCATATCCAACTGTGTATCGTAAATATCTCAATACATGTTTTGTTGTTGTCTAGTGAGTTAGTCTCGGTTGACTCATTAAATGACTAAGCACATTCACTGCATGGAATGAATCAAGTATGGCATTAACTAGATACATCAGTGATCTAATCAGTTGTGGATAAGTCTCATTTGAATCATCATCAATATTTTTCTTTAAATCCATCATGATGGATTTTTCATTCTATCATACTGAACTTCTTTAATATTTTCACAGTATATTCTCAGGAAAATCTCATCAGTCCTCTTTCATACTCTGTGTCCCAAGAAGTAGTGAATAATACTCAGATTCTTCATATCTAATTCAAAATTCAAGGATTACCTATATCCAACAACAAGGGTTTCTGAATAAGTCATCAAAATCATGCTCTCGTCACCAACACTGTAATAATATAGGTTTTGGATCAACAACACTCTTGCTAAAATCCAAGCTCGTCGAGAATATATCTATCTAATATAGTTTCCAACTCATGGATGGTAGTACGTATGGAAGTGTATCGGGTTTACTGGATCAAGTGTCTCATCATAGAAAACTCCCTCTATTTGTGAGAAACCTCTGGCTATAGATCTCATTTTGTATTTCTCGATACGTCCATCAGCTGCATGCTTGATCTTATATATCCACTTGGAGGTTACCATAGACTTCCCTTCTAGTACCTTAATAATATCTTATACACTATTCTTTAAGATATACTGATATTCCTCTTTTATGGCATCTTGCCATGCCCGTTCTCTTGTTTCTTCTCTAAGACAAGGAGGCTCAAGATCAATGAAGTGGATCATGACTGAAGGATAGCTAGAAAATCTCTTTTTCTTTCTCAGGATGTGCCTTGAGAGGATTATATGTTTCTTTGCCTCTTGAAGAGCCAGTCTAGGTAGGCCTTTTATGCCCTACTGCAATATCTCTAAACATATCAACAGGAGATCCCAGATCCACTAGAATAATGTATGTCTCCATTTGAACTGTTGAAGGGGGAGAAGATATTTTTTCACTGTCAATCTCTATCTGAGATTCTATGGATCCTTGAAAGGCTATTTCTTTTTCAAGGATAACAACTCTACTTGTCTCAATCTATCTCTGACCAAGGATTTCAATCTTGGAATGTCTTCGAATATTCACCATTTATTACATAAATGTATCATTTCTCCTTGAAGGGTCTAGCTTGGACTTCTTCTCTTTGGGCACATGAAAAATATACTAGGCACCCAGATATCCTGAAGTGTTTAATATCAACATTTACTCTAGTGGAGGCTTCTTCGGGAGTTATGTTTTTCAAAGTATGGTGAAGACTCTTGTTCTGAACATATATTGTGTCATGCATTATTCTGCCCATAGAATCATAGAAGGATTTTTATCATATATTGTTGCATTGGTTTCCCCAATGATGGTTCTATTCTTGCTCTTTCTCAAATAGTTTTGACTCCCTCTGAAGGATAAACATTTGCCTTTATTTTTAACCTGTCTGGAACAAGAAAACAAGAGGAGACAAAACAAGAATATCTCCTAAAGAAGAAATAATCAGTGCATCTCTAGAATTAAGACAATTTAAGGATTGTTGTTATAGTTACAACACCTACTTGTAATGTAACAAAATTTAGAAATATAGGTTAGAGGAATGACAATTACAACAATCAAACCTAGAGTCTTCACTTTGAGTGTGTTGTTCCTCTGAATGCACTGAGATCCCTATGGATCCATGGATTCAACAAAAGGTTCCTTCCTCCTGCAATTTACCTCATGACAATGATACAAATAACATATATACAAGTGCATAGCTAAGGGTGTTGATATGATTTTTCCAATGGCTCATGGTTGATCTTTGTCCTCTTGAAATCTTCATGAAGGAGGTATGTCACAGTGAAAACTTTTTGTATTACACACAATAAGTCTTCATTTGAAGTATTGTCTTCCAGAAACTTGAAGTTGCTTGATACATCAAGCTTAACTTCCATCATAGTTTTGTTCATCATAATTTTATATTCTTCACAACCCTTTGTCAACTAGGCTAGAAAACCTAACGGATAGGCTAGGATAACACTTTTAGGTCTTGTTGGACTTATGATTGCCAAAAATAATCCTTTGAAATATTAGATAACAGTGGTGAGCTGAAGATCCTTTTCAATGAGTTGCAAAAACCCTAATACTAAAATTTCTGCAAAAATTAGTGAAACCCTAGAAACCCTAGGGTCAAAAATTGAAAATTCTTAGAATTTCATTCTGGGAGTCTCTAGAGGTGTGATGGAGGAGTCTGTACTCTCCTATATAAAAATATCCCCAACATCCAAGTATTAAGGGATGAAACTGAGAAATAAGGAGGGTCATATGGAATTTCTTGAAACCCTAGGAGGGTCGTATGGTTCTGCAAAACGAGGACGGTTTTCCTTGAAGTTTTTTGCAATGGGTTCTTCAAGACCTATGCTTTGATACCATGTTGATTTTTCAATAAGATAGTTTAAGCATGTATTTAATTTCCTTTTTACATTTGTCTCAACCATAAACAATAATGTTGTAGCAACCAAGATCACAATAATAAACACCATGCACAAGAACAAAAGAAGTATCATGGGAAACCCTTCTCAACAAGGGAGGAAACCCAAGCCAAATCCTTTTCTATATTATTCAAAATAAATACTGTCACCCCCAATAATACCTAGCACACAAGAGGGTGCTTAAAACCTAGAAGGTGCACACTAAGAGAGGTGTGCACTTTTCCCAAGAAGGTGTACTTGTTGAAATTTCCAAACTTGTGTGAAGGATATGATTCCTCAATGAGAATTTACCTTTACTTATACTAACCTGAACCTGTCAAAATAAATATCTATTGGCACAACAGGGATGGCCTCACAAGCTTATAATGTAATTAATATTAACTAGATTAATTATCTTTTACCTTAATTACCAGTCACATTAAGGTGGGGTCGACCTGTACCCTTTACATTACAATTAAGGTTACATGCAGGTATGACTCTTGAAAAATATATAAAGGGATATGATACACCCACTAGTGCTCATCCACTAGGGGAACATCCATAGGAATGTCCATATCTATGGATCATTTCACTACACAAAAGAACCACTTCTTCACTAGTGCTCAACCACTAGGATCATGTTCACCTGTGCTCGTCCACATGCACATCCACTCAATAGATCTTCTTTCCCACGACATTACATAGGAGAGTCATATATAGTTTGTCATCAACTCTTCTTCTCAGAGGAGGCTAATACGTCATATTCATTTATATTCTCATGATGATGCACCCAACACTTTGGGATTTCACACATTCACCTCGTGCTCAGCCACAGGCACGTCCAACTCTGCAGATCACCTTTCTCACTATGTTACATAGGAGAATCATCTGGAGTTCTTCTCAACTCTCTGTATGGAGGATGTCATCTTTATGTTCCATCTCTATCTCAGATATGAACCACTCACCCTTCTCAGGGGATTTCTCTCAAGCTTGTAAGCTGGAGAAACTCTCACATAGTTGCAATGATCTACATCTCACAGGTTTGTAAGCTGGAGAATGTCTCACATAGCCACAATCATGAAAATGAAGAAGGATAGATAGACATAGTGTAATAAGTAGAATGATCGCCCATTTGAGCACTTTCTCCTAGAAAAGTGGATCTCTAGGAAGGAATATTCCAACCTCCTACCATAAGAATTTTTTAAGGGATATGACTCCCATGAAACAAAAAAGGAGAATAATGAGGCATCATGCCCCCAGACCCAAAACTAGGATTCACATAAGGAGACGAGATAGAGGATGACAAGTGAGAACACATGTTTGGCATACCATGAGAAAAATTATTAGAGGCCCAAGGTATTGGTTGAGTATCATGGTTTGAGATACCACTAGGAAACACAGATTGATTCGTCCCCATGAAATGAGAAAATACCATGGGGTGGGTAGCGCTAACTGAGGGAGTTAGGGGGGATTCACTATTCATAATAATGAAGACTCAAGACACAATAAAAAATCCTAAGGCCAACTAATAATCAAAGAGCACACCAAAATAAAATAAACAAAAGGCCAATATGCACAAAAACGTGATAAAGTGGTTGAAAGGGGCCTCCCTCCCTAAAGTAGGTATGCCTCACCTAAGAGGGGTCGAAGACTCCTTGCTAAATATCAGAGGTATCAAAATTAGTTATAAGGGTCTTCATGAGCTTAAAAACCAGTTGGTCAGACCCCCTTGAAGAGGTAATCCTCCATAAATATTTTATGATGTCCGACCCTTATCTGACCCAGGGTACCTTCAAAATAACCCATGCAAGTAACTTATGTGGTATCTATGTCAAGCAACTAAGAAACCACAATATAACCAATGCACAGGAAAACATTCATAAGTCAGGTCCATCATATGGGCAGGGTAACAAAGCCTAAAACCTCAAAAGTACCACCTCTCATAGAGTTAAAGGTACTAGCAAGATCCCCATATACGAATAGATCCCCAGAAATATATTTGACACTAATAAGGTATTAGGGGGAAATCCCCTCAACCAATATTACATGACCTCATGCTTAACTCTGGTGTAAGACGAGCCTCTAAACATCACCAATTATACAATGGATTTCACCACTCACTTAGTTAGACACATCTGTTGATTTAATAGACTTGCAGAAGTTTACTCACAAAATCCTATTCCAAGGCTTTAAATCCTAAGCTAGTTTGTGCACCCTAGAAAACAAAATCAATTCTAATCAATTTTAAATTATCAGTGTTACTTATAGTGGCCTTGCTTACTAAAAAAAGGTGCGGTCTTGAAAATAATGATGTTATGATTCAACAAGTAAAATAAATGAGTATGAATAAAATTCAAAGTCCTAACTTCAATTCCTAACAAATGATATTCTTTTCAAAATGCAATTTTCAATTTAGTTTTGCAATTCCAAATAAGATGCAATATCTATATACATGTGCTAATATCAATGATAAGGACTCAAAATATCAAATGCCAACAATGCAAAATGCCCAATATATTTGTATTTTCAATATAAAAGAATGAAAATGAAAGGACTGAACAACAACTTCATATAAAAGTTTTACTGTATGTAAATAGATACAAACCAAGTAGGATATCAAGAAGAAAACACCCATCGCAAGGTGCAAGGACAATCAATGAAAAGGATGATGAGAAAGGAACCACCCAAAAATTCAACCAAAGAAAGTTTTACTATTATTCCACAGACACTTAACAGTCATAATAGAGACCCAATAAGACTCAAAAACCATCAAAACGTACCGAGCAAACATCAAACCCAACAACCAAGCATAAAAGGATGATGTATGTTATTGTTCAAGAGAAAAGCGTGTATATACACCTCTTGCAGAAGCACAACACGCGTATGTACGTGACTGTTAGGTAAAAACCTGCATATATGTGTTAAAACATAGCTAGGCTAAGGAGAAGGCTAAGAAACTCAGACTCGGCATGAAAATCAGATTTCAATTAGTCAGACGAAAAGAAACTCAATATAAACGAGAGAAATCAAAAGAGAAATAACACTCCAAACCCTGAAAAATAAGATTTTATCCCCGATATGGTCGTCAATTTTGTTACGAGGAAAATCTCTCTATGGCTAGGGGTAAACCACAACAGACAGAAATGACTACAGAAATAATCTCTAATCTCAGTTATTCTATGTAAACAAGTATGCTAACAAGACAAGATAAATATCCTACCTCGTCAAGACGTTCGATGAAGTCCACCATTGAGCACTTGACTCAAATAAATACACCTGCAAATTGTCCTCAACAACCAAGAAAAAAATCATATGGTGATAATATATAATGTTAGAACATTCAATAGCATAATCCATCAACATTCATAACAAATATGCCCATGGAATAACAATTCAAATATTTGCAAGATATTATTTGAAAAGAAAAGAGTATTTCTATTAAAATGTAATCAACAGAAGTAAATGAATTACAAACTTCTGTGTCCGCATGGTTTGGAACCTAGAAACTAAGTCCATTCCAACTGGACCTCCACGAATTTAATACTCCACCAAAGGAAATCTCATATAAGAGAGACAATGAGGTTCTCAATCAAGTAGGGAAGATCTTGGGGAATGAACAATGTAATCAAACTTAAAAGGATAAAGGTATGTAGACTAAATATGAAGTGAATATTTTTTCCATAGTAACTTTGCTCTCAAAGTTGAATTCTTCTCGTCTTTTCCATAGCTCAGATTCGACCAATTTATATCCTTCAAGTGTAACTAAAGGGACGAGTCGAAATGTTTCTAGTATATGGAAGGTCAAGGATCATGGATCTCGTGATGTGACATGGAAACCTGACACCATTTTTTAATTTTGGGCACAAAACCCGATGTACACAGGTTGTAGTGGTGCAACCTGCATATGCACATGTTGTATAATAGGTAGGACACATATATGTAGAAAAATATTTTTTTTGTCTCTGGGATTTGCAAAAAGGGACTTCAAGTCTACATAGGGAAATGGAAAAAGGCCTTATGAGAAAATTTGCATAAGGTGAGGAAAATATTTCTATAACAAGGTTGGTCACTCTTGGTCTTTCAAAGAAGGTGATGTCCCATGGATTTTGAAGAACGATGATCTTTCTTTGGAAAACAAAGTTATATTGGGTGTGCATGTGCCTTCTTCATATGGGTCTTCACTACGACACAACTTCACTGTGGAAGACAATTTTCTGAGGTTGAAATCACATGACCATTTGAAACTTATAAGAGTACATATGTTAAAAACATGATTTTATTATTTGTTTTAATTTTTATGCCATGGGATAAAACATAATTAATTTTTTATTGTCGTTATACTTTGTTCATGCGTGGGTCTGTGAACCATGAATTCCCCCAGGACCTACGATGTTCCATATCTAACTTATCTACATTTGTAAGTTGGATCACATCAAAGGAGATTCATATGGATAGAATTCCATGGTGGTGTCAAAAGATAGTTGATATTGTTTGTATGTTTGAGAAGGAAATGCCTACGAGTTTCATGGACTTCCAGGTTCATCTTTTAATTCACCTAGTAGATGAGGTCGAATTAGTCATACCATTCTCCTATTGTTGGATGTTCTTGTTAGAGAGGTACATGAAGAAATTGAAAAGATTTGTTTGACAAAGGGAAAAACCTGAGGGGTCTATGGCAGAGGGGTACATATCATATGAGTCTTTCTATTATTCTAGTGAGTACATAAAGCATATCGAAAACACACCAGGTGCGGTGATTTGGTATGACGAAAGGGATGAAGAAAAAAGATAAGGGGAGCTTCTCCAAAAAAATGGAAAAGGGTGCTTGATAAAGAGTAAGTGACTTATCATTTGTGAAATGTATACATAGTAACTATTGGTCCTAAGGTCTGCACCTTAATGCTAAATTGAAAATATAGGCCACCTATCAGTTTAGAATGCCTGTTTCTTTTATTTTTTTCTTGGTTTGTCAGAGGGTTGTTCTACCAAGACAAAATCAAGTTTGGGTTGCAAAAATGATATGGATTAGGTTCCTCCTTGTCTGGTGTCACACTAATGACAGACCAATGAAATAATATAAAGCAAAGAGAAACAATAGACTACTTAATGAATAATCTGCTGTAAGAAGTTCAATACTTCAAATATAATTTCAAGACATTAAACATATATCAAAAACACAATTACTCCCATAGGTTGCAATAAAAACAAATATTTACCAAAGCATTAGTTGTTTGACAGGTTACATATCAATAAAAATAAGCTATACAATAGCTGAAAGGAAATGAAATGTACTTCGCACAAATAAAAAACTGTATTCAAGATAAGAATAAAAACACATGAAGATTTGAACGAAACATTGTCATCAAGAGTATGTTCACTAGGTAGAGAGCTTTAATCCATGCATATAATGGGTCCAACCATTCTGATGTTGTGCTATCCTTTTCCCCTACCATCCGACCCTCAAAACATTCAAAGACCCCCTATTTAATAGAGTTGTAGAGGTTCTCATCCATAGGGGACTGAGACCTAATTTTAGGTGACTGTTTGTGGAACAAATTATCAAATTCACTAAGACACTGGAATTAATTAACAAGAGTGGTTCTTATCACACACAAAATACCACTCTTGTATCTAATCTAAGAAAATGATGGAATTAATCAATTAAAAAATACTACAGTCTCTAAGACAGAATTGATGCGTGCACTGGAGGAATTGAATTGGTAGAAAATAGGCCTTGGAGTGACATAACAGAGCACTGTGTTGAGTAATGGCATGCCTGTGAGATGTTGGAGGCCACTAGAGACAACTGGATGCATGAGAAGAGTCTGTTGAAGTGTTCTGGAACCAATCTGTGTCGACCTGTGACTGAGACTTAAATCTTTGTTCGTGTCTGAGCTTTCAGAAGCTAAGCACAATCTGTCTCGATTGTAACTGACCCTTCTCATCACTTTCACTGTGATGACCTAGTTGTGAATAGGAATACGTGGAGGTGAGCGTCCAATAGAAAAACATGATGCATGGAGGTGATAGGTGATATGGGGAGTAGTCAGGGGGAACATGTGGAAAAATTTGAGCAGTAGCGAGAGTGTGAGTGGAGGTGATGTGGTGACCCGATGTCATATAAGCACATGATTGTAGAAGTTGTCGAGGGTGTTTTTGGTCCACACCTCTTTTGGGCCCGCAATCCCCCACAAGATGACATGTACGCTTCCAACAATACCATGGTTCCAATTGCGGGACCGCTCTAGAAAACTATTGTCTAGGCACTTTATGTCACTGCAATGAATTGTGGTCATCGGTCGTGTCACAATATACGATCCAGGTAATATTCCTTTCTCACCTGTTGTAAGGATCAACAATTTTGGTTGATTTTATATCAGTGTTCCACAATTACTTTGGGAGTTTGGGCTTTGGGCATTTTTAATGCATAGTTCTTACCATCCTCTGGAGCCTCGTACTCTCGAAGTGAGATATCTACCTCCACATGTCCTCTGGATCTAGATGGTCCAGGTTCACTTCGAGAGTTCAGGCTTCAAGAGTTTTCATCTCCTTTCTTGTGCAATACTTTGAAGTGTAGTATATCCAAAGTGGGTGATTTATCCCCGCATGTCCTCGTTGATGGACGGTTTAGATTTGCTTCTGGAATTAAGATGTTTGGCACTTAAGGAGTTTATGAATGTTGTGCTCGAAAATATCCTGAAGTGGTACAGGCTGTGAAGTGACATGGTGTCCTGATGTCATATGATGTCACAATTGATGATGTGTCATGGAAAGAAGGGTGACACATGTCACGTGGAAATGGGCAAATGACACAACCAGATGACCTTAAATGGGTGCGACGTGTCATGACTGATGAGTGTGCCATGTGTCATGACTGATGAGTGTGCCACATGTCATGATTGATGAGTTCCATGTGCTTTGGCACTTTGGGATTCGAGAGTTTTAGATTGTGAGGCATGAAGTTCTCTCAAAGTAGTACGCACCCGAAGTGATGTGGTAGTCTCTCGTAACTTCGGGACTTCGACAGTTCAACACTTCGGGTAATTCTTGCTCTAGTGCTTCGCAAATCTCTTGGAGTGCTAATTGTCTGAAGTGAATGATCTCCTCCACGTGTCCTCATTGATGGATGGTCAACATTGACTTCAAGTATTTAGGACTTCGGCTCTTTGGGACATCGGGTAATTATTGATGTTAAACTCCACGTGATTTTGGACCCCCGAATGGACGAGAGTCATTGATCTGATTGGCCTGATGGATATCCACTGTCGAAAGTTAGCCTATATGTTCCCACAATATGAGCCCAAAATTGACCACTCTATATTGTTGCGTTGTCTGCACGGGCATTTCCTATGCATGCAAAGGCATGGTCGACCTGTTGTGAGCTCAATCAATGGAAAACATGATGACAAGTGTTTCGAACCAAGTACGACATGTAATTTTCCTTCAAGAAATGATAGAAACATAAATGCGCAAAGACTCAATCAAGAAAGAAATGAATAAGAACCAATTCACTCAGTAATGAGAAACTAACTTAATCAACCAGAAGAGGAAAATTTTGACGAAGGAATAGGGAAAAAGAGAGGAGAGGTAGTGGTGCAGACCTAGGTTACAACAGTAACTATTAACATTGAAATTCATAATGTCTATTTTGATCTCATACATACTATATGTCGGTTTGATTTCATGAATATATACATTAGTGAATTAAAAAAATTATTCAATCAATAAATTCATTCTTTATAGTTCGGAGGTAACACATTCATGTGTCACATTGTATGAATAGAAGAGGTGTAACATCCCGCTCAGGTGCACTGAGCGAACTTATTCTTTGAGGACACTTTCTCGCAAGTGATCCAGATTATTATGATATTTAAACATTTGACTTTGATTATGATGCGTCATGGGTAGATGACATGTTGTTTTACTACATTAACATAGACAGGTGCTATTGACTCAGTTTTACTGAGTGTGAAGGGTTTTGGACCTTAAGGATGCAGAGGCATCGATAGAATGCCTTGGACTCTGGATCAAGTCAGGGAGTGTGCTATTGGGGTTTGATTGATTTACTGTGATATTAATACATTTTGATTAGATGATATGATGTGGACATGTTCTGGCATGATTTGTTGATGATGCAGGCTGACGATAGCTTGTTGACCAGACAAATATATGGAGTAAAGGGGTCACACACGAGTACCAGAGAGGTTGAGGGAGAGGTGTGGATAGCACCCCTGCCACAGCCTACTAGTACTCCCGCCGTGGCTCGAATTGTAGGTTAATGATTACCTAGTTTGAGAGGACCCACGATGTCATGAGGGCAGGCTGCGACAGTCACTCACGATGATTCTAAGGGGTGCGCAATAAGGCGGGGGCCTTGTTCCTTAGAAGCCCTTAGTCTCCCACAAATTCACCTGGTGGAGTGTTGAGTCTAGGGGTTATTGATGTCTACCAATCAGGAAAGAGGTGAGTAGCACCCTTGGAGCACGTGGTGTGTCCTAAAGGGCACGTCGCACAAAAGAAACAAAAGAGATGAGTGGCACCCTTGGAGCATGTGGTGCGTCCTGAAGGGCACGTCGCACAAAAGAAACAATAGAGGCAAGTCACACCCTTGGAGCACGTAGTGCGTCCTGAAGGGAACGTCGTGATGATGATGATAAAGGAACGAACCTAGATGGCCCTAAGACAAATATCTCATTAAGAAATTTTAAAACAACTTCCCTAATTAAAATGTCGCCTAGTTCATAATCTAAGTCCTAAAGTCTAAAACTTCGTTAGGGGTAAAATTTTGTCTACCCTTAAGAAAATATCTTTATAAAAATAAAATAATAAAGTTTAAAATAAAAAATAAAAAACCACTTAAGAAATAAGTTTGGTCTTCATAAATTTTTGGGTAAAATGGAATAAGAAATTAAATAAAATATGTGATAAAATGTAAAGAATAAATTAATTGTTTTAACTTTTGATAGATTAAAAAGATACTAAATTAATAATAAAAGTAAAAGAGGTTAATTGGCATAGCTGTCATTTCTAGATCATTAAAAAGGGGAAAGAGGGAAATATAAAAATTAGGAAACTAGGGAATGAGGCAACATAAAAAGGGAAAGAGGGGAACTTATGGTAAAAAGCAGGAGGTCAACTTAGTAAAGAATCTGCATTTAAACAACCTTCTAAATTGAACTAATTTAGCAATTTCATTTTAGGGAAAGATTTTAAAACCTGTAAGGGAATCTAGGGACACCTAGGAGTGATTTTAGGAGTAATCCTAGGTGGGTGAGGGAAATGAGACAATTAATAAATTAAAGAAAATAATTTTTGGAGGAAAGTGGGGGATAGATGACACTTGTACAATGGAGAATTTTTAGAAGATTTTTATTAAAACTTAAATTAAATGAGATTTAAGGAAAGAGGGAAGTTCTAAAACTCTATAAAATAAAGGGAGGAGAAGGAAAAAAGGGGGATTGGCTGTTAGCATAACGTTATGCTGCCGGATTAGCGACTTGACTGATTTACTTGTGGGAGTTGGGATTTCTCAGCTCAGAGAGGAGTGGTAGCTCGGCCTTGCGAGGTGAGATGGGAGCTAGATGTACCATCTGGATAGTGTGTGGCCCCTTTGCGGCTCGAGGGGCTAAGGGGGAAGCAGATTACCCCTAGCGTTGGTAAGGAGGTATCAGTGAGGTCTCGATGGTCGGCGAGCGGGAGCGGCACATAGCGCGCAGATGACACTCAGAGCAAGAGAACATGCAACGGTACGCATTTCTGTTGATTGATAGAATGTTGTAGGATGTATGTTTAGATCTGCAGGTGTGTTGAGTAGGTAAATTGTTTGTGTAGTTTTATGATTGAAAAATTGTATAACCTGGTTGATTGATTGGTTTATTAATTTCCCTGTGGTGTTTGACTGTGTCCCTTGTGATGCTCCCACCATGCTCTTCGATTTACATTTTCGACTGCGTATTATGTATGCAGGGATAATTTAACTTTGTATTGATGAATTTGGCAAACTTTAAGTTTACGATGATACAT
Source organism: Picea glauca (assembly GCA_000966675.3). Classification (NCBI taxonomy): domain Eukaryota; kingdom Viridiplantae; phylum Streptophyta; class Pinopsida; order Pinales; family Pinaceae; genus Picea; species Picea glauca. Next base: position 30,526 of record JZKD02S0387714.1, read on the forward strand.
TTCCTGGCAATTTAAAATGTGATTAATTCTTTTACGGGCAAATTAAAATGTGATTAATTCTTTTCTTGGAAATTTAAAATGTGACTATCTCTTTCCCTGGTGAAATTAAATGTGAATATCTATCTTACTCCTGGCCTACGAATCTCAATCTTCCACCTGTATTTTTGGGTGAAACTATTTGTGAGTTGAACACGAAATGGTGGATGCCTTGCTTCCTGTACTCTGCAACCTTTTTAAACCTTCGCTGGCTATTTCACTTGGTGAGTTACCTATGGTGTTGTGCTCTTAGACCAAGATTGACCTCCTTAGCTGAGGTTTTTCCCTTTTTCCCTTGCTGTCACGATTTTCTAGAATAAACCCCGAGCCCTTCTGTTTTAAATTTCATCAAATTCTTAAGTTGATAGTCACAACAAATAGGATTATTAGCTAAGGTAAAACCCATAAATGTTTTTAAGGTGTGAGTTATAGCTAGGATAAATCCTTACAGTGTTAAGAAAGTTTCCAGTGGGAGTATTTCTCTTATTTAATAATAGTGCATCCTTAATCAATGGTAAAACTGGATTGGTTACTGTGAATTTGTTTTCTGAAAATTCGTGCTGGCAATTTCATTCGGACATTTTCATTTTGCAAAATGGTTTCTGAAAATTCGTGCTGGCAATTTATCTCTGGCATATTTGTTTGTATTTGTTCTATAAATTCATCTCTAGCGAATTCCATCCCTGGCGAATGAAGCTCTTCCTCCTTAAATTTTCATTGATTTCTAGATTGTAGCTGCACGTTTTAAAATTTCGTTGTTCTCTGCATTTTAGATAGGAACCAAAAAAAATAAAATCTATTTACTCCTTCAATCAACCCAGGTGCAACCTCCTAAATAAAAGGGATTATGTTCCTTAATTTCAGAATTGCAACTTTACTCCTTTGTCAATTGAGTTGAACGTTCCTTAAATTATGCCTAAAATTGTGCACCCTGGAATTGCAACAAGTGAGCCCATGCCCTTGGAAAAGGGGATAACATAATTTAATTTTAAACTTAAATTCTCTCTACAACTATACTCGCTCCCGGTGCCTTTATTGTCCCTACTTGTACACTTGTCGCAATGTAGGTTTCTACGCCCTATTAATGATGGCTAGTTCATAAATTAAATAGTCCCATCAACATTATGGTATAAGTGGCCTTAGAGTATGGACAATGTATTACCCTGATAAATGTGTATTGGAGTGATCTAGGGTTAATAATTTTGGTTCTCGTCTTATTTGAGAAATTTAAAAAGGGGATGGTCGATATATAAAGCTATTGTTGTTTGCGTCGCTAAATGAAATAATTCTGTTTTTTTCTCTCCCATAAAATCTGGATATTTTATATATATTCTATTGATTGTGATTGGTCCTTTAAGTAGAGGTTGTCGTGGTTCTACTTCCTTGTTTGATCCTTGCTTCCTCACCTCCTTGAAATTATCTGTGATTTAGTTCTCCCTTCCAGTCAACTAATAACTATTGTAAAGATATATGACATAAATTTTTTAGATATATAATTCCTTATAGATCAACAAATGGTTAGTAAAATATTTTGGGAATCCAATAAATCCAATAAATCTATCTTACAATTGGGCAAAAGAATTTGATTTAATATCGTTTTGTGGGTATCGTTCTAAAATAAGTTTTGGATATTGTTTTAACATATTTGGGGTATGGCTTATTATAAATTGGAGACAGTTTAACACAAATATTAGTGGGTATTGTTTTAGTTGTTATTGTTCTAATGTAAATTGAAGTTTGTTTTAATATAAGATGAGTATTGTTTTAATACAATTTGAATATCGTTCTAATACAAATTGGATATTGTTTAATACAATTTGGGTATTGTTTCAATATAAATGTGGCTTTGTTTTAATATAAATTCTAGTGGTGATTGTTTAAAACCTTAGGAGATATTGTTTTAATAGAGGTTCGGTACAAGGAAAATGTTTTAACGTTTAGGTTCACCTCTTCGCCTTTTGACTTCTTGCTTAAGCATTATTGTTCTGGGATGTTGACGAAGTCTTTCCAGCTTGCGCTACCCGTTGAGGGTGTCAATGTTTATTTTAAGTTAAGTGTTACACTTGGTTATGTAAACTTTTGATGAGCTTGGTTGCTTACGGTAAGGGTTCTAGCTACCTGTGAATTTTATTGTTGAGTATCTAGGATGATTGTCCTTAGCTTAGTAGGCTTGGTCTGTTGAGTTGGGTAGGATGTAGACACCTCCATGTTACTCAGAATAGTCGTCAGTCTTGAGACCTTAAATGGTTAAAATCAATGGGAACCTAGGCTTGAGAGTTTCTTATGTGTCTTGGAGGTCCTAACCATTGCAGGGTAGGACGGGCGGGTAGTCAGTCTTAATTATGTTGTCGGTTGATTGTCGTTCTTGGTTATTGTTGCTTGATGTGCGTCTTAGGTCATTATATAGTTGTCACCATTGCATGCATCATGTTCATCGTCGTGTTGCGACGTAGAGTATAATGTCTATATTACCCTTGTACACACACAAAAAAAAAGAAAAAGGTTTTTTCACCTGCTATGTGAGGTTGTTGTCGTGACAAACAAGGAGGTTCGTTACAAGAGGAGGAAATGGGAGAGTGACATGAAAGAATTCATATGGTTGAATGATTGAAGCATGTCTTATCTTGATCATTTAAAAGAAAATATGCCAATGATATTCCCCAATAGTTCGGTTGTTGACCAAGTCAGAGAGAAATATGGTGCATTCTGTCATTACCCGCGTGCTGAAGAAAATGCACTAAACATAGGGATTGGGTGCAATGAATCGGTAATAATATCTTAGTGTACATTTTTAACCTCATAATTCACCTTTGAATTGTAACATCTATATTTCATATTTTATTGGTCTGGTTATTAGACACATGACACTGTGATTTTTTCACGTTTTTATAGGTTCATTTGTTCCCATATATGTGAGAATATGGACATCATTTTCGCACATAGGATGTCAATGATGGACACATGACACAAGAATATGGAGTGGAAGTCATGTTCGACCAATCTAGTCGTTCTAGCCACAATGATCAAAACCTAATATGCGGGAATTTAGGTTATGTTGGAAAGATACAAGAGACCATTCAAGTGGAGTTCTCTTCTTTCCAATGTGTTATTTTTAGGTGCAAGTGGTGGGACACCTTTGATCGGAATGATTTAAAGTAAGATCGTCATAGTGAGATGATATGTATCAACTCTAGAAAGATGTGGGTTTAAGTTAAGGAGCCTTGTGTTTTCCCAAAACACTGCAACCAAGTGTTTTTTTACCTAGATGTGTTGGATAGGGATTGATAGTTTGTATCAAGACACAACCCTATATCAGAACATATTTTTTAGAACAAAATTGTTAGCATGCCAAAGAGGAAGATAATCAAGGTGATGACAATGAAGAGTGATATGTAGATGTTTTATTTCATCATTTATATTGTTGTTGTATCTTTTTGTTATCTTTGTTTTTCTAATTATATTGTTTTTTATTCATCTTGTGACGGAGGAAATAGAAAGTTAATTATAAAAAATATTTGAACAATTTTAGTTGGTTAACAATTAGTTTGATGCGTAATGTGTTTTTCTTTCAAATTATTTGTCATTTCATGGACCAATTGATTGAAATAGAATTTTATATTGTTATTTGAAGATATTTATGTCATTGCATCTTTAATATAAAATTTTAAGAATTATTTTCATGATAAAGTCGTAACAACATGTTTTTAGAAAAAAATTCCAAACATTTTATAGTTGGAATTTTATATAATTGGTAACATATGTAAAGGTATTTGCACTTAAAACTAAGTATTTCCAATTGTGAAATCCTGAAAAATGTCAAACCAGTTGAACTTTTAATGGGATATCAAATTCTACTTTCTCCATATAAAGTTTTATGATGTTGAAACCACTCTCAAACATCTTGGAACAATCAATGGCAATGCTAACATTTAACTAAAATGATAGAAAATTATTTTCCTTGTAGGAGAAATATGTCATGTTTGAAGTATTTAAGAATTTAATATTACCAGTAACTGCCAAAATACACATCTAAGAAATTGTTTTTTTTTTTTTTTCAAAATGACCTCATGGTGTTAGAAGTTTGACCTTTTAACAACATGTTATTGAAGCATTGAGACCTACAAAAGATCTTCCCAAAACATTGTTTCATTGTGACAATGGTGTTAGAATTCGGATGTGTCATAAAGATGGCATTTATCCATTTATTAGTGATATGACTTTGATCCTTAAATCTCTTAGGGAAATTTTAAGGCTTGCATTGTATCTCCTTGCTTGAGCATTTGAGTTATGAATATATTAAACCATGCATGAGTTATTTAATTATTTTTTAAAATTTTATATATATGCAATGACATATAATTTTATAGTTGGAAACATGTTTAGATATTGAATGGTAATATTTTAATTTACATAGTTTCTTATTATCCTAATAATCTATGTTGATATTATAAGTAATAATATGGTTGATATGCATGTTTAATAGTACAACCTTTTTGATGATATGTTATCATGATGATGCAAAAACTAAGTTTATGCTCATGTATTTTGTAGATTTAAAAGTAAGATTATATAAAAATGTGGTTTATAATTTAAAAATTAAATTTCTAACATGTTTTTAAAGAACAATATAACAATATATTAATGCGATAGCAGTTTAAAAATTAATAACTATGCTTACAATGACATTAATGTGAATATTTTGAAACATAATTGTTAGATTGTGAAGATTTTGAAATATCATTGAATAAAAATAAACAGCATGATGATAACCATCTAACAAACATAAACATCATATAAAATGCACATTTAAATTCGCTAACATCATCTAATTATACATACCTCTAGCACATATACGCGTCATTAATTAGCTAGTTGCGCACAAATCTAATAATCTAACAGGGTATCATCATTGTAATCACATATAACAAAACAAAAGAATTGTCTAACATCATCATCATCACACATATAACAAGCATCATTTAGCATACACATCCATCAAGCACTTTTAACAAACATATCTAACATGACCTAACAATATACACATCAACATCAACATAT
>JZKD02S0387714.1:35726-50385 GCA_000966675.3 Picea glauca
TATATATATATATATATCATGAACATCAAGTCAAATAATTGTTCTAACATATCTCATCCAATCAAGTTGATAATCATATCTAGAATAGTAGTGGAGGCCTAGTCTATAGTAGAAGATGATGGATGGTCAGGAGGAAGTGGAAGATCACACGATGGAGGAATATGTGTTTCCTACTCATTTGGGTGAGGTGAAGGAGGAGGAGGAGGATGTGGACAAGTATCAAGGCCACTCTCATCAGTCAATGGGGTACTGAAGGAAGAGTGCATATCATTGATAGCCCTCCTCGTTGCTAGTATCCTGGTAGCTCCAACGATATGATAAATACGTGGCATCATATCGCACAACATATCCCTCCAAATCTCCAATAGCATATGATCTTACCCGATGTCTCACATTAGCACAAGGAGGACTCCCAACTCAACCAAAAGTGAACAGAGTCAGTCACCCTACTCCAACTTGAATATAGTATCCATCCTATGGCAAATACCGTTGGGTGTATACACCTGAGGACCCTAACCCATCGTGGCCTCGGGAATCTCCTCATATGCATTTGGTGGGGGGGGAGGCACGTCCCCAAGGAATGTGCTAATATCTGCAAAATATATAGTACACACCAATAATTAACATTTTCATTAAATAATTTAATAAAACAAGTTAAAAAACATGTTAGAATTTATTTTATTTTAATTAAGTAAGACAATAAAATGAAGCTAGATTAATTTAAACAAAACACTGATATTACCTCTAGCATCTGATGTCTCATTTGGTGTGAAGAGGATGTTTTTACATCCTCTCCAATCCACCCACATGTAAGGAAACAACACCATCAATAACATGTGATTGGCCTCATTGGCTAGTAGCTCTAGTGTGTCAATGGAAATCCTGGTCATAAATTTCGACTAGCACCTCGTGGGCATCATATTGTCACACATGTGCATCCATGTCTGATTCATCAGCCTAGAAGGTTGACACACAAAAGTAGGCCTCATCTCCGAAAAACTCTCCAAAGGTAAACAAAAAAAATTTGAAGAAAAAAGGAAGTTCTCCCTCCCATGTATCATAGCAAGACATCTATCTAGAGTTATACAAAATTGTCGCAAAAAAATGGCAGACTGTCTAATACATCGTAGTCTCTGTACCAAAGAATCAACACAATATAAAAGAGCACAACTAATGTGCTTCCCATCACTAGTAAAGTGTGCAATGGTATTCACTAATAGTGAGAAGAACCTAACCTCGTCTGCACCAAAATAAGAGATTTGTAGCTATCCACAAGACACCTGAAAACTAGCTAGTGAAATTACATCAACCACAATATATCTCTGAGAGTACATAAAATGAATCTCTACTGCAACGCTGACTAGGAAATCAGGCAACTGGGGAAAAAACTCCCCTCTCCTAGATAGCCCAATGATAAAGTAGTGGTTTGGCACCACTAATAAGGATCGACACAGAAAACATGTCGATGGAAATCCCATTAACGCATCAGCTGCACCAAGAAATCAGAGTGCCTCTTCAGGGATGTAGCCTCAACATAGTACTTAAGGAGGCCTAAATTCCTCAAGAGGACTTGGGTCACTGCAGTAATAGGGTGAGGGTACAAATCTCTCTCCCTCTTCCTCACCTCCCAATCTTGTACAACATTGTACAGGTCAACCCTCAACTCCTACTTTTGTTTTTTCTCTCTCAGCTGACATCTTGGTATGATTAACATATATAATACATCAGCCTCATACATAAAACATAAAAAAAATTATTAAATGAGAAATTTATTTATAAATACGAAAAGATAACTTTCTTCAAAAAATAAGTAAATTTCATTACCAGTGCACCCAAAAAATAGTCAAGCACTACCCATGGTGCATATATCACTTGTGAGCATCGTTTTTGGTGTGCACATGTAACATAACTCATCATATAAAATTTGTTATATTATTTTATGCAGTGCTTTGTATGAACTTACCGCACCGGTGCATAAAGGTTTACAGATGCACCACCTAAAATAATAAAAAATTAAAATCCTAAAGCACCGTAAAAAAAATAAAAATTAAATTATTACTGTGGTGCGTAGTCTTTCCCGACATGCACCGGTGCATTACAGGAAAGATGACGCACAACACAAACAATTTTTTAAAAATTGATAATTACGGTACTTTGGCATTTAGGCTCTAATTTTTTTCGGTGGTTTGTTGGGTAATACTTAATGCCCCTGTGTGTAAGTTTACCAAAGCACCACATAAAATAATTTATCTGATTTATGTGGTGCATCATTTAACATAATGCCCCAGTGCGTTAACGTAATCTCGACACACCACTAAAAATCAACTATATTATTTTAAGCGGTGCATCGGTAAAATTACAGACATGTGCATAGCGTTTAAAAACACATTTCCAAAAAAATTAAGCAAATGTGCTTCGATGCACCCTGTAAATATTTAGGGTGCACTGTCCGCGGTGTGAGCCAAACAACTCAAACACACTGCACATAATATTTTCTTTTCTTAAAACAATGGAAATTTAACTAAATTTTGCATTTTAATCCCCTAAAAGTTTAATTTATATGATTTAGGTGGATATCGGTGGCCACCCACCTATTCGAACTAGCTCAAAACAGTTTGTACACAATTTTTATTAATGAGTGAAATGTACAAAACTGTAGAAATACAGAGTGAAAGACTCGCTAGAATGGTGGCAATTCATCTCTGAGAAGAGATGCGATGGCTACACTCATTATCAAGAACATGGTTGTTACAATAAGGCTCCAAAGGATTTTTTAACATAAATAAAATACAAAACCCTAACCCCAGAAGATGAAACCACCCAGATCATTATAAAAAAATAAAGACAATACCTGGACATTCCCTCGTCGGGGAGGTATGGTTTCCACGTAGTCAAAAAAAACAAATTTTCCAACCATTTGGGAAAATTCAAAAGCCACACACTGAGAAACAAATGGAAGGAAGATGAGCAAGGGAAGCACCAATGACAGAGCGCTTCAAAGAGGCAAAACTTGCATCAGTGCTTGAGATCTCCACAACACTCAAAAAGGTAAAAATGAATTTTACGGTCGGTAATTTTTTTTAATTTAACCTTGTTATGGTGCACTCGACTATTAGATGCATCACTGCATCTATATTTAATTAGCGCATGGAAGTATATTATTTTTAAAATAACCCTACCACAGTGTGCCATGTTTGAGAGAAACGGTGCACACTGGGGTGTCAATATTTAAGTAGCACACCAGAGTATATTTAAAAAAAAACCCTACCACGGTGCATTATTTGTGAGAGCAACATTATGCACCGGTGCGTCAGTATTTAAGTAGCACACTGTAGTATATTTTCTTTTAAATAACCCTACCACAGTATGCAATTTTTTAGAGCAACATGTGCACTTGTGTGTAAGTATTTAAGTAGCGCACAAGAGTATATATATATTTTTAAATAACCCTACCATGGTGTGCCTTGCTTGAGAGCAAAGTTGCCTACTAGTGCATCGGTATTTAACTAGTGCACCAAAGTTTTTTTTTTTAATTTCCCTACCACAGTGCACCATTTTTTAGAGCAACAGTGCACACCAGTGTGTCATTATTTACATAGCGCACCATAGTATTTTTTTTTTTAAATAACCCTACCACTGTGCGAGAGTTTTCAGAGAACTTGTGCATCTATAGTATCAAACACACCAGTGCATTCGGTATTTATAAAAGCACCACAAAAAAACATCTGCTAAAACCTCCACTTGCTCAACTCCGCTAGTGTCCTACACTATAAATGGATTTTTGGGCTATTTTTATAGGGGCTTCCATGAAAACCTCCGCTAGAGGGTCTTTTCCTTGTAGTGATTGATTTTTCATATTTGAAAGAGGATGTGGGATAAAGGCCCAACGAATTGTGAGATTTAAATTTTATTAGTTTTTCACATTTTTTAAAGGAAGTAGGTTCCAATGAATTTCACTTTTACATCCAACCAAAAATGCTGTAAGTTAAACTACAAATTAGAATAAATAAATAAAAAGAAAAAGAATAAAATAAATTATTTAATGAAATTGCATATATGAAATCTATATATTGAAGTGTGTGGTGTTTTACTTTTTAGAAACATATCATGTAGAATTTTGATAACTTTTATAGAAAAAATCATTGTGTTTAACCTAACACTTATAATCATATTATCTCTAAATCATATATCTATTGTACAAGAGAAGCCTGAGGAACACTAAAGTTCATTATGGATGATATATGTATTGTATATTAATAAACCAAATTGAACAAGTTTTTGAGGTCAGTAAAATAAATGTGAAAAAATATTGAAAAATTTATCATCGTAATATTAAACAACATAGATCCATATTAATACATATGTTAAGCAGTGAGAGGGATATAATATAATTAAGGCACACAACTATTAGTTCTTAATAGATTGAGGTAAACATAGATCTATGTTGGTTTGTATATATTATATATAGTTTACGAATCTCAAAAAATTTCCAATTTTGTTTATTAGTGTTATGTTAAGTCAAGTTATATTATACATCTCCTCCATTATTTCCTCCCTACTCTCAATGAAATAAAGAATATAGAAAACCACCATAATAATAAAATTAATATAATAATAAATTAAACTAGCATAGATCCATCTTCCATCTTTTTTTATTTTTGTATCACTCTAGTTGTTTATTGTATCAAGAAAAGAGAGATGCATTCTACAACACTATATGGATGAAATGTGTAACATAACACTAATAAACTAAATGAAATAAGATTTTAGGTCCATAATGTAAAAGTGAAAAAACAAAATCATACTATAATAACGATTGGTATAGATCTATCTTAACTCCAGATTTATCAAGCATCAAGATGGATCAAATCTATTAAGTGCCAAAAAAAAATTGAGTGCAAAATTTTGATGAAAGATTTACACTTCTAGGGATATTGTCCCTCTAAACATTTACTAGATTTTGGGTTAAGATGGATTTAGACTATTTTTATTTCATTTTTTTTCACTTCATTTTTATATATAGCCCAAGTGGTTAGATGAATCGGATGACATCATTGTTGTTGGGATTTTCACTAGTCCCATGCCAACAGGTTTATAGTTTGAATCCCTTGGGTTAATTGCAATAGTCCAAAATGACAAATTTTCATTGGAATATAGCTTGAGTGGGCCTTGTTAACGCAGAATTTGTAGTTTGGGTAAATTCCAACCCAAGCCACAAGTGTGTGACACAACTGGGAATACCTATCATTGTCACGTCAATAGATGTCCCCCTTATTTTAGTGAAGGATAAATCCAACATAAGGGAGGATTCCCAAGTGACCCTACAAAGATTTGCATAGGAGAAGCAAAGAGATTGAAGAGAGCCCATTTAGGTCAAGGTCAAGGATGGGAATAAGTCTTGAGAAAAATCCTTATGAGATGATAAATGTTTTCCAACATTGTGCACATGAAAAACAATGTTCAACCTGCCCAAAACAAGACAATATATGATGATTAAAGTCTCAAAACCAACAGGGAATCAACGAAAAACCTTGTTGTCCAAAAATTGCAACTGTATGGAAATATATATCAAATGTAAACAAGTTATGACAACTGAAAATTAAACCATTAAAATCTAGTGTATGATGTTGGAAAATAAATCTAGTAGTAAGTAGACAATTTTCCAATAATTAAACCAAGACTTTGACTTTAAGAGAGAGTTGTAAATGAAAGTTATTGAAAACTATTCATAAAATCCCTATGGTTCTAGTAAAGTTTTTCTACATCAGAAAATTCTAGCCACTAAAAACAATAAGTAAACCACCCAAAATATAGCTTATAACCAGTAGAACAACTACCAAGGTTTACAAGTGAATTTCAGTGGTAGAATAGTGAGTAAAGATTAAGAGAAATATGAGTAAGAGAAATATGAGTTTTTTGCAGCTCTATTGGTTGTAGATTAATGTTTATTACAACAACTCAATCACTTGACAAACCAAGATTCCCTTAAGGCACAAGATAGCTTATATTATGTAGAAATTAAATCCAAACTTGAACAATTCAATCTCCTTGAAATCATGTTTATCAATGCATGAATATTCAATCTCCAATGCAAATAGACTAGTGCCTTATCTATTGGGTTGATGGAGTCTCTTGTTTAAGAGCTAGGGTTTGTTACTCCTTTAAGGGTGTAATCCTTTTTACTCCCTAGAGTAAATGATCCTTAGAAAGCTAAATCTACAAGGGTGTAAGCCTTTTTACTCCTTGTAGGAACCTTTAAAATAGTTTTGATAGAATATTATATTGAAAATGTAAAATAGTTGAAAAAAGTGAGAGATGATATTATATGAAAATTCATAAATACTTAACCAAAATTAAAATTAAAAATTATTGAATGAATTTCATAGATTGAATGACACAAAATTTATCAACAGTTATCAAAGATATTGTCATAGATCACATACACACTTAAGGTGTTGTATATTTCAAAATACAAGTATCTCTATTTTGTGTTTAATAGTATTAAAACAAATCGATGAGTATTATATGTAAAATTAAGTCCTCATAGCATACCAAAATTATTAAACACATGGAATACTCTACAATATGAAACATGATATGACCATGGACAATTTATCAACTTGGGTTAAATATTCATGTATCTTCTTTTGATTTTGGTTAGTTTTGATGGAAGTAATGATATGCACTTAAGCTTCATTCATAGGAAGTTGGGACTAGGGTCTCATCACTAACCCTGGTTGTAAATTAAGAGTCAAGTTTACATAAAGAAATTGATATCATTCTAATAAAGGAACATATATGGAAGATTTGGGTAAAGGCCTTGATGATGTATTAAAAGATAATATAAATCATCTCAAGAGCTAGTGGGACTCCAAATTTGACCATCCTTACATGATGAATAATACATATTCTTTGAGGGCATAAAATTAAAGAAAATATAATCATGGCCTGCAATTAAAATCAAAATATCTAATAATATGGTGGAATTTAATGAGGAGGCGACTCATCTTAATAATGTGAAGAATTGAGTTAGTGCAAGGCATTTTGAAAATCTAGGGATTTAATGAGACAATATCATAGAAATCACTTTAACATGATACTTCAAGGCCCATATGTGAACACGTACAAGTGATATCTTTGTGATTTGACATAATGAATCAAAATGGGGAATGGAGTAGCTTAGACTTCAAAGAAGTCGTGGAAAAGAAGTTCAAGTTCCAAATTTTTAGGAGACTTGTTCAAAATCTAATCAAGGGTTGCAATAGTTCTGTAGAAAATAAAATTACACTAAAAATGGATTGAGTTCAAGTAATGGTAATGGAATATAAAATCAGTATGCTAAAAGAGAAGATAGTTATTATATAGGACAAGCTAACATATATGGTTCATTATCAAGAAACTCAATTTAAGGAGTAGGAACTTTCATGATGACACATGAACATATGAAAGTGACACTGATGCAACGGAGAAACAAATTGCATAAGGTAGAATTCAAAATAGAGTACATGGAGAAAAAGATTCAATGTGGCACTGTGGATTTGATTCAAGAGATAAGGTGATGCAGGAGCATCGCCAGCAGTAAGCAAGCGTGGGACAAATGCCATTTCATTTTTGGAACATGTTGAAAACGTTTGAATTGTTTTGAAAGTTTGGATGTGCAGACATTAGTGTAATAGTTAAGAGAGTGCATACTTCCATATTGTAAACAGATCTTGAGTGATCCACTCTCATCTGTAAGGTGTAGAGGCATTTATAGGAAGTTAATGTAAGTAGGTAGATTTAAATTCTAGATTAGACAGTTTAGAGAGTAGGAGGGAAAATCAACTATAGACACCCTCATCTTGTATCATTTGGAACATTAACATTATCAATTGAGCATAGAGCATAGAGGAGAAGAAGCAGAGAGCTGTGTAGAAGAACTCATGTACAAAAGTTCTAAGATTTATATATGAAGATTTGATTCAAACTCATGGTGTTCAAATACTTTTTGTGTATACATGTTGAATGTCATGCTCATGGTTGTTTTACTCTTTCTGTTGTACATTTTCTTTTATGCTATGTATGTATGATTTCATGTTAAGTATTTGAAGTCTGAGAGAGTAAGGGAATGTGTTTCAATTATTTCTCTATCTGAGCAAGAGTTCCTGCAAGGAGTGTAGTGAAACGTCTGCAAGGAGTGTGTTGACAGGTTCAGAGTTCATATTTGAAAGCTCAAGAGGGATACCGTTGTTCTCATCTTCCGTAGAAGTCCAAGTCAGGCATAGAAGTTGTGCAAGGTGTGCGTAGGTTGGTTGGAAGTTCAGAACTTGTCAACCAAGGAGAGGGTTGAAGACTGTTGTCACAAGGAGTTGCACAGAGTCAAAGGATTCAAATACTTAGACGTATTTGAAGAGTTCTGCAAGGGTTACTTGCAAAAATATCATAGGAGATTTGAGTTAGTTAAAGAAAGCTCAGGATAATTAGCTTCTTCAATGTGTGAAGAGCATAAGAGGGGTTTTTGGTCATCGTGCAGAGGCCAAGTCATAGTGAGGAGGATTACTGAGGGGACTTAGAGAAGAAGTTCTTTGAGGAAGAGTTTGGATGGTCGAAATTCTTCGAGGAGGAATCCCGAAACAGCAGGGATCGTTGGATCTGCGGAAGCTATAAGAGGGATAACAGTCAGGATAGAGCCATACTTTGGATAGCCTAAATTAACGTCAACCGTTGATCAAGATTTCTGAGGCCGTCAGATTATTTCGGATTTTCGGAGTTCGGAAGTCTGAGTTGCAAGTTTGGGTCTTGACACATCAAGTACCCGAAGTCCGAAACGATTCTTGTTGAGGTTTGTGGAAAACAGCAAGGAGAAATACCATTTTGGTATTTTGGAACTTCGGAGATCGAAAGGTGGAGAGGACAAAGAATTCAAGTTTTAGCATATTGAATTCCTAGTATACGAAATTGCGCTAACCATTGGATCAAGGGAGAGTTCACAACCATTGATCTCCTTGAAAGAAGAACCTTAGAGTTTCAAAATTTTAGGATTCAGAGGTTCGAGAATCCTGAGGGTATAGTAAAAGAACATTTCAATGGTTGAAACCCTGAAATCACAAAGAGAAAAGGGAGACCGGGACATCTATATTTCGAAAAATTGGGAATCAGAGGTTCGGGGGTTGAGGGGAAGAGTTGCATGACATCACAACTCCCTAATTCGCGAAAGCCGAAAAGCAGAAATTGACATCAGGAAGACCAAGTGATTGAATATTTTGGGTTTCGAAGGTCGAAGAGGTAAGGTGCTCGACCACAGGATTCACGAAGTCGCGAAGTCCAATATCTTGAAATAAAAAAGGAATTTCCTCAAAGTGTTGTTGTGGGTATATTTCCTAAAAGGGAAATAGAAGAGCCAGTTGAGCTCTAGGGCCGAGGAGAAGATCCTGTGCAGATCCCGGCCTGCGGGTCTGAAGAGGGGTCTGCATCATAAGGACAACAATAGTGGATAAATCCTCTTTTTCACCCATAGGATATCTATTCTTAACATGAGAGAATACCAAAAGGATGATATTTATGTAGAGGAGTATGGGTCTAGCATGGGAACTAAAAGCAATTATGAAGACTAAACATTGACGGAGTAGAAGTATAGCTCCTTTTCATTGGCATCACTCCCTCTTCTCTAGGGTAAGCAATGATAGTCAATTCTTTTGTAAGCTTCTAGAATGAACCCAAGAGGTTGTTATGAGCATGAGGTTAACAAAGAGATCATTATAACCAACATTACTTTGAAGAAAAAATTCGCTACCTAGACATGTGGTCATTTTTTGTTACATTGTCTATAATCTAATAGGGAAGCTCCTGTCCAAGAAACCATGACGATGTAGGGCTCCACATATATTTAAGTGGCTACTGGGAATAAATAAGTTAGCATTTATCATTTCACCAAGTAAAATAAGTCCAAATATGGTGCATAAGTATATGTGGAAGTCTGTGAGACAGAAGAAGAGTATAACCATTGGGAATGGTCAAGACTCCAAAAACATGTGCCCTATGTATATTATTAATATAATATCATGTTTATGTTTATAAAAGAACAATTGTCTTTGTTAAAAAAAAAAAACACTAACAATAAGACAACATCCCACTTCATGATTGGGTTTGGTTTTGGGGTATATGTGGGTTTGTGCCAATGGCCTCCAGTTCTAGTTTTAATAAACTACTACTCTTGTTCTCTTTGCACTATGCATTTGCAGTGTATGAGTGGATGTCATTGACATGAATAACAGATGAAATAAATCCTCACATAGTGATCTTCCCATCGATGGCAATGGGGAATCTCACCTCTCTCTTTGAGTTTACTAAGATATTGGAATGCCACCATGGTTTCTCTATAACTTTCATCATTGCCATATTCATGGCTACTTCTCAAAGTGCTTACATAGTCTTTGGGTAATTTAGAATTTGGAAAGTCCAAAGGATTAGTAAAAAAAATTATGAATAATTTGTTCAATGATGCTTCCAATCATATAAGTGCTTTAATCACCGACACATTCAACACTATGATGCTCAATGTTAGCACTAAATTGTAGATACCAATTGATGTTATTTGTAACATTGGATTTTCCTCAAATAAGTTTTTCATTCTCTAACATTCAATAATAGATGTTGATATGAAGGAATCTTTGATGGATTTGGAGGTCCTAGTCAAGGTAATCGAAGCTCCATCCATTCCTACCTAGGATTTATTGAATATAATGTAGGACAAGTGTCACTAGCTCTATCATCATTTCCTTTGCATTTTATATCTTTTGTTCAAAGCATACAAAATTTTGGTTAATAAATTTTAGGACTGAGAGAGTGAGACCATTAAAGATCTCGTTAATGGAAATCTTCCTATGAGTATGGATGTGATGACAATATGATGACGGAAAAATAATGTGAGAAGGATGGTCCAAACAATGACAATGGTCATCCATGTAGCCCATCAATAACCAAGGAAAATAAAGCATCCCATATTGAACATAAACTTCACAATAGATAATGCCTTAGGGTGTAATTATATTCAAATGTTTTCCTTGTCGATCACCATTCCAAAGAATTGGTACCAATCAAATTCTAGAAAGAATGAGTATGTTTTTACAACTTTCTTCACCTACTAGATACCAAAATCTAGATACTAGAACTAATTGTTGAATGTTAGCATTTTTTCATTGAAGACAAACTATCATAGATGCATATTAAACCCATATCTATCAAGCACCAAGAGGGATCAAATTTCTTGAGGTGTAAATTTTTTTATCATTTAATTCCATGTCTTGTAGTAAATTTGATCCTTCTTGTGCTTGATAAATCCAAGTTTAAAATGTATTTACGTACATACGTGAAAACATCTATGTCATATTGTGTTGTATAGAACCTCACTACTCTTGGTGCAATGATTGTTATAAAAGAAGTCCCTTTTTATTCTTAGTGTGCCACCATCTAATAAATTTGGTACCAACAAAATTTCAAAAAAAATAATTGTGTTTCCACAACTTTCTTCACCTACTAGATTCCAAAACCTAGAAAGAAGTAATTATTCATTTTTAACCTACAACCACAATTGTATATAAAATTAGTGTTGGTTGATTCTTAGTGCACTACCACTCAATAGCACTAGTGACAACCAAATTTTAGAAAACTTTAAGCCCCATACATAAAAAAAAAAATCTTATGAGCTTGTTTAGATTTCCTAGAACAATGACGAGTAAGGCTCGAGCAAAAGTGGAACCATAAAATGAGGTTTCACATGTTTTTTCAATGATATGTCTCAACCAGGCCTGGAATTTGACGTCCCATGGGACATTTTTTCATTTTAATACATATTTTAATCGTAGATACCAAATCTACACATTAGCACTTAACGTCATGTAAAATCAGAACCCGTCAAATCCACGTTATGTTGGGTAAGGTACCCATTATAATTTCTAGTAGGTACTTAACTTACTTAAGCTCTACTATATAACCTATGGTGGAAACAGACTTGACATAGGTTCGTTCGAAGATTAAATTAAAAAATAAACAAAATTTGATGTTTCCCTACTCCCAGTTTGTACTCAAAAAAGGAAGGTTAGATGTAAATTTGGGCTGAGCACAACACTACAGATGGCTTGCAATTTGCAATGAATTTGGTCGGAATGATTTATCTATGATTTTATTTCCCCACCAAAACAGATAGTATTTATTCTTTTGAAGTTCCACAAGCAATATCTCCATCCATAAATGATTAACTGTATATTTACTCTCCTCTATGAGCATTTATTCAGGTTATGAAGAGGAGTTTCCCCGTGAGGATTGCTTAGTAGTATCATTGGTCAAATCCATTCTCAGGTTTTTTCCATCAATTGCCACCAAGATTCCCAAGTTTAATCCCTTGGATATTGATAACAATGCTCTTCTCCTTGTTGATCCAGATTTCTCATTTGTGGATCTTGACAATTGCCACTAGTTTGGAGTCGACATTGGATTGTAGTATATTTGATTTGCTCCTTGAAGCTCCATTCCCACTGGAGTTTTTCAATGTAAATGGACTCGAACTTGAAAATTTTCGAGATCAAGAAGCCATGGACTTATGACTTGGACTTGGGCAGGAGTGCAGCTCATGCTACCTCGAATTCAAATATTTTTAAACTTTTTATGGCCATGAATATGTTTATATTAGTATTGTGGGTTTCTCCTTAGATTGAAAGTTGTGAAAGGTTTGAAATTTCTTTCATTTTAACAATTGTTACTTATTTTTATATTTTTTTTCATTAAGATGTTTTTTTGTTACAAATTTCTTATCACTATTATTTACTGATTTATTCAAGTTTGTATATAACAACAACAACAAAAAACTTTGACACTCATGAATATGTCCAAAAAATAAAATGGTGATCATAAAAAACAAATGACTATCATAAAATTTTCACTTAACAGGTAAGGTAAATTTGAAATTACAGGCCGGATCCCAACTCTCAGTAAACACAGTATACATAAAGATGATTAATTTGCACAACCACTTAGAAACACTTTTTTTTTCCTACTACTTTTAGACTTCTCAACTTACTATTCATCCTTCAATGATGAAAGACTTGTAGTATTTATATATGTTTCGTATTAAGAAAATTCATTGATTAAACAGATTAATGTTGAGGAAAGATAGAGAAATGGATAAAGGTTTTGTGTCAATGATGGTTGTGTGGCTTGCAATGATGGTGAATTTGGTAAATGCAAGAGCGTTGGACGTTGAATCTATGATTTTATCGATGAATTCATATTCTTCATTAATTGGGAACATACTTTATACCATGCTCATATATGGAGGTGAGTTTGTTTTGAACATGATTTATACCATGGTCATCTAATGGGTGGAGGTACTTCTTTTCAACCCAGTGAATTTGTTTTGAACAAATTTGGACTCAAACTGGAGGAGTTTGAATTGACACCACCCATGTACGAACTTCATGATAGAAGAGACATGGAGGCACTTTTGTCCTTTAGAAATGTGTTATCGTTCATATATGATCCATTTGGATCCCTTCTCAACTAGACAACACAAAACTCATATAACATGTGCTCCTGGTGTTGGATTACTGAGAGGGGGGGTGAATCAGTAATAGAGATTTTTAATCCTTTTTAACCAAATATATAAGTGGTTTTTACTGTTATGATCAACTTACCAATATCATTCAACAAGTACAGAATAAATGAACCATTAACAATGAGAAATCACACATATACAAAGTACACAAGTATTTTTATGTGGAAACCCAATGCGAGAGAAACCACATAATGATTTTTCTTATATGAATTTAAGAATTACATTCATTGGAAGCTCCAACTTCCTTTGTTTTCTAGATGAAACTAGAAGGATGCTGCAACCCCCTATATTTTCAGGCTACAACCTAAGGGAAGCTCCAACTCCCCAATTCTTTGGATACAACAAGAAGGAGGCTACAACCCCCTATGTTCTTCAGATACAACCACCTATCCTTGCCCCATCCAACCTCCCTGAAATATAAGTGTCAAATAAATGATGCAACCACTTCCACACTATCGTTGTGAGATATATGACTGAACATCTACCAATATGTGCCAACAACCTATAACCAACGTGTACCAATAACCTGTAATCAACTTGTACCAAAAAATACCAATAGATACACGACCTGTATATGTTGCAGCACATGTATGTACATGACATGCCTATATTGTGCATTTTGTGTATGTATGCAACCTATCTATACTGCAACCTGGGTACACCTTAAAAAATATATGGTTTTCACCTTTCTGAAACTCAGACACTTTTTTTCCTCTATCACATCAACCTATAACATGTCATTATGTCCAATTTGTATTTTTCCCTATGCATACATCATCATACATATCTCTTAACCAAGTGCATCTATGTCTCTCTAGTCATGTGCCATACATGTGTATACAATCATGATCAAGTGTAATAACCATTGTTAAGCCCTAATATTGGCTCATTAACCCTTAAATTGGGGCATATTAGATTAGTAATGTTATTTTATTTATGTCGGCTTGCTCATTAAACCTTAATTGGGGCATATTAGATTAGTAATGTTACTTTATTTATGTCGGATTTAGGCCATTAGTTGTAATTATACCTCCTAGTCTCCTATATATACCAAGGAGACATTTTCATTTT
>JZKD02S0387714.1:50395-71483 GCA_000966675.3 Picea glauca
TAAAAGGAGGTTTCCCCCTCGAAGAGGCTTATTATCTGAAATTATATCTTTTTCAAGGCGTTGAGTACTTTTCCTGAGGTTTTTCTATGCTATATTGATGTTTGGTTCTTAACAACCATCACATGGACTAGACATCAAACCCTCGTTCATATGCAGCCTCAAACTACACCAACAACTTCACAAACAAATCAAAACCAAAACCCTCAACCATGTACCAAGAAATACAAGATATACCTCAAACTCAAACCATCAAGATGTACCAATGATTAATACCACACATACCAGCATTGCATTTATGTATATCTAGCTCATACAATAAGCTCCATACAACCAACAACCTCTCTGTGGAAAATCCCCAATCTCCCATAACCATATCTCATATAGACAGCAATATCCAACTACTCATAATAATATGACATACCCTTCAAATCCATAGAAAGATATATTGTACCTGATCATTGTTAAGCTTCCTGGGAGCATGCTTTTAGACTCTAGAGACCTGATGTCTTCATCCACTCAAGATTTCATGGATTTTCCCAACTATGTGTGACCTATTCTTCTTCAACCTACATATGTATGCACTCTCATCCACTGCAACTCATGTATGTACGCGACTTCCTGCATTGTATCCCGCATATACCTAAAAAACTAGGGTTTTTTTCAGTAATTCCGCAACTCTGAAACTTTGACCATCAACCCTCCTTTGCTACCTCAAACTTGTGTAACTTCAAATATATCAATGAGTACCTGCAATAAAATTTTCACAAAAAATATATATTCAATGTGCTCATTAGGTGCAAATAGGATGCCCTTGCTCTCTTGTTTATACTCTCCAACTGGCTTCCTCAAGGGTTTATCTTCTAACTACCTTTACCCAAATTCTTTATTTTAGGGATAACCCACTTCTAACCACTTGTCCACTTACAACCACTTTATCCACAAAAAATGACTTATTTTACCATCCAGGGGCTTTTAGATAACTCATGAGGGTTCTCCAACTTCACATGGCCATAACTCTCTAACCGTGAGGAGCTATGTGATGTTCCACATATCACTAGAAATGGAACGACATGTATTATCCATCCATAGTAGTCTCACCTGAAAATACACTAATATTCATACCTTTATACCTCAAAAAAACTTAATTCCCTTAACCATATTGTTGGGGCTACTAGAATTTTCTACTGGACTTGCTTCAAGGGTTGACATCAATGAAAACCAACCCAATGGTGACACTCAACTGCAACAATGAATTCATATCGCTCATGCTCTCCCCATGACTATCGCTTCCCTATGCATAATTTCTATGTTCTCTCTCTCCAAGCATATAAATCTCTATCCATGCATTCGATAAATATCTCCCCCTTTGTCATCAATGGAAAAGGTAACTTCCTATCAATGTTGCTCCCCCTAACTGAAGTGTCCTTAGGGATTCTCCCCCTAACTAAAATCTCCCAAAACTGAACTTTCCTATTTATGGTGCTTCATCGTGTAAATCTAATACATATAAGAATAGCATTCAAAATTCATTGTGGGGGAAAAACTATGCCAAGTTTCTGACGAAGATACTCAAAGGCTTCCCTTGGAAGCAGTTTTGTAAGGATGTCTACAATTTGTTCTTTGATCCCAACATACTTAACTTGAATTTTCTTCTCTGCAACCTATTCCCGTATAAAATTATACTTGATTAGAATGTGCTTCATCTTGGAGTGCATCACTGGATTCTTTGAGATATTGATGGTGCTTGTATTATCACAATATATCGGAATGGGCTCATCATACTCAACCTATATATTTGTCAAAGTTTGTTTCATCCATTGAACCTATGTACAACATGCTCCTACTACAATATACTCTTCCTCTTCTATAGAAAATGATACTTATGATTTCTTCTTGCTTAGCCAAGATACCAAACACTCACCCAAGTAGAATGTTGCTCTACTTGTACTTCTTCACTAATCAATGCAACATGCCCAATCTGAATCTGTGAGGGAAATAAGTGATAGATCATTTCCTTTTGGATACCATAATCCAAACTCTTTTGTACCCTTGAGATATATGAATATCCTCTTTATTTCTATAACATGTCATTCCTTTGGTCCTGCTTTAAATCGTGCCACTTGTCCAACTGCCTGCATTACATCTTTTCTTGATGTTATCACATAAAGTAAGTTGCCAATCATTGACCTGTACTACCTATGTTATCTAGACTTTGAATCATCATCTTTACTTAACTTACAACTGGTATTTATAGGAGTATTGATTGGTTTTCAATATTCTAGTCCGAACCTCTTTAACATTTCTTTCATATACTTGGTTTGAGAAATAAAAATTCCTTGTTTGCTTTGACATATCTGAAGACCGAAAAAGAAGGATAATTCTCCAAGTAATGACATTTCAAATTCATTTTTCATATCATTTGCAAATTTCTAAATCATCCTTTTATCATCACTTCCAAAGATAATATCATCAACATAAAAGTCAATTAAAAAAATACTATTTTTATTTACCTTGATGTAGAGGTTGTTGTATGCATTTCCTTTCTTGAACCCTTGTTGCTATAAATATCTGTCCAGTCCGGAATACCAAGCTATGTGGGCCTATTTGAGACCATACAAGGCCTTCTTCAACCTACAAACATAATTTTCATTATCTTACAACTGAAATCCTTCTAGTTTCTCAATGTGGACGTCTTCTTCTATATCCCCATTCAGGAAGGTTTATTTCACGTCTATCTGATACACTTTAATATTCTTGGAGCATGCATAATACAGGATCAATCTGATTTCTTTCATTCTGGAAACTGGGGAAAACATCTCATCAAAGTCGATACCTTCAACTTGAGTGTATCCTTTACATACCAATCTAGCTTTGTTCTCTGGTAACCTGTCCATCTTCATTCAATTTTTTTATGAAGACCCACTTTGTGCCGATCACATTCTTGTACCTTGGCCTTGGAACCAATTCCCAAGTGTCATTCTTCTCTATCTGATCCAACTCTTCATCCATGGATTTTATCTAGAATTCATCCTTATTGTCTTATTGAAAGCTACTTGGCTCAATCGAAGATAAGAGTGCTAGGTGTAGTTGTTTTGGTGAACGAATTCTTCTTCTAGTTGCAACTCTTGCATCTTTGTTCCAGATAATCTGATATGATGGATAATTCTTTTGTATTTATTTTCAAGGTGTCTTTGGAGGTACTTGAATATCTTTTTGTTCTTTCTCTTCTACTTCTAACTGATCTTCTTCATCTTCCCCTTATGCTATTTCTTCTTCATTTGCTTCCTCTTTGTGAACATGTTCCATTGATTCATTTTCTTCTTCCTTTATTTTTCATCCACTTGTCTCATCAACCGTCACATTGATGCTTTCCAAAACTTTGTTGAGCCTTAGATTCAATTACTTGTATTCTTTCCTTGTGCTCGAGTACCCAACAAGTACACCTTTTTCCACATGAGAATCGAAATTTCCCATTCTTCCATCTTCTCTTTTGATGTAGCATTTTCTTCCAAAAACTCATAAGTGATTCACAGTCATTGGTCTTCCTTTCCATAGCTCGTATGGATTTTTATCACTGTTGTTTCTGAGAATTACTTTGTTTTGAATCTGAACTATTGTATCCACTACATGTGCGCAAAAGACATATGTTAACTTGGAATCCATTAGCATAGTTCAAGCCATTTCTTGTACTATTCTATTCTTCCTTTCGATAACTCCATTTTGTTGTGGGGTCTTGGAAACATAGAATTTCCTCTTTATCCCATGTTTACTATAGAAGTCCATAAATTCATTTGAAGTAAACTCCCCTCCATTGTTCAATATCAAACATTTGATTTTCAAATCTGTTTCATTTTCAACCATCTCCTTATATATTTTAAATTTATCAAATTCCTCTGATTTCTTCCCGTGAAAATAAACTACAGTCATTCTTGTATAATCATCAACCAATAGCATAAAATATTTCTCACCCTTTAAACCCTTTGTTCTAGTTGATCCAACTAGATCAATATGCACAATTTCCAATGGTCTTGTTGTGAAGTATTCCTTTTATTTAAACTTGGTATTTGTTTTCTTTTCTTGTTGACAATGCTTGCATAATTTGTTGGTTGGCTTCATGGTCTAGGGAATTTCTCTGATTGCTTCCTTTTTGTCGAATTTTGTAACATACCACTATTGAGAGGACATGTTATTGACTTATTCTTTGAAGACACTTGTGTGCAAGTGCTTCATTTATAGTACATGGATATTTATTTCACTTATGGATTCATATGATGATGTTGATGGATTATGATTTTTAAGTTAATTGTTATATGCATATTGACATATGTTATTGACAAGTTTCTCTGAGTGTGCAAGACACTTGATAGATTGTGGATGTTGAGGGCATCAATGGACCTCCTTGGACTCCGGATTGAGTTAGGGAGTGGTTGGTGTTGGTTTGAGTGCTTCATTTATGCATATGTGAGATATGGTTGTTATAGTATGATTTTGTATTTGTATCATAGGTAGTGTTTCGTTGATGGATGTAGGTTGACAGAATCTTTCTAATCTAACTCACATAAGGAGTAAAGGGGCCATGCACATAGACCGGATATTGAGGGAGAGGTGTGGCAGCTTCCCTGTCATAGCCTACTAGCACTCTTATCGTGGCTTGAATTGTAGGTTAACGATTGCTTAGTTCAAAAGGTCCATGATGTTGTGAGGGAAGATTGAGACAGTCTCTCACAGATATTTCTAAGGGGCGCACAATAAGGAAGGTTCTTTATTCCTTAGGATCCCTTAGTCTCTCACAAGGTCGCTTGAATGGAGTGCTGATTCCAGGGGTTGGACAACTACCAAAACTAGTCAAAATGTGAGTGGCACCCTTGGATGCACAAGAGTGCATCTTGAAGGGCACGTCATTTGATTTAAATTAATTTGACATTGTCGGATTTAAAATAATTAATTAACGAGTAAATTATTAATTTTAAATCCATATAAGAGTCTAAGCCTTTTCAAATAAAATTTAATTAATCCTAAGTCTAAGTTTTGTAAAGAGGATAAATTAGAATTAATAACTAAATGAAAAGGGGAATGAGGTAAATAAATACAAGAATTAAGTAAAATGAAGAAATCCTAATGATTTGATTTAAGGCACATATGTCTAAGAAAATGTTAAAAGGGAGTTTTAAAATAAGAAAGAAACAAAGAGGAGAGAATGTGTATAGATAGAGATGAATCTAGAGTCTGGTTAACACTAGTCTAACTAAAGAAGAAACCTATTTTAACTCAACTTGGATTTAGTAAGGCCTGTCAAGTCATTAATTGGAAATAAGGGGAATAAAGAGGCAACTAGGAGTGATTTAAGGATTGCTTTTAGGAAGGGTGAGGGAAATTGATTTTAATTAAAATAAAATGTGGATTTACTTATGCAACTTAGGGAAAGAATGACAAGTGTAAGGGGGAAGTAATTATAAATGATTTAATTAAAAAGTGAATTAATTGTGCAAGTGGGGATTTGTCATGTAAAAATTATATAAAAAAATGGCCTATATGAGAAATGGAGCACACAGGTTATGGGTAAAGTTATGTAGCAAAACATTTTGACTGGTTTTACTTGGGAGAGTTGGGGTTACCAAACTTGAGAGAGAGCGGTGGCTCTACCTTGCAAGGCAAGCTTGTTGCTAGAGTATTTTGGCTGTGTGCATGGCCCCTTTGTGGCTTGAGGGGCTACGGGGGAAGAATAGTACCCATAGCGTTGGCTCGAAGGTACCAGTGAAGTCTCATCGATTAGAAAGTGGAAGAAGGGAACGCTAGTTGTAGAAGATCATCAACAACTCCATCTTTGTCGGTTATAGTATTTTCATTGTAAATTTAAATTGTAGCAAGTTTCCTTTCAGATTGAATATTGAGATTTTATTTTGCACCATTTGTAATACTAAATGCTAGTTGATAATTTCACTCGAATTCCATGAAGTAATCTTGTTGAATTTCTTGGTTCGCTGCCGGTTAATACCGGATCTGAATTCAAATTTAGTTATGCGGGCGCTCCCAAGATTCCTTGGCCCTTATATTTAAAGTTTGTTGTTTTTCATTCATTACAACCCTAAAATTTTAATTCAGTGTACTTATTCTGAGATCAATTGAGGTTAACCAATTCCCTCCTTCCTCTCACCCCGAAAGGTGATTGGGTAGATTTCCCTTGATTCATTTTCGAATTGTGAGAATTAACTCGATTGCATTATCCTCTAGATTATTGTAAGACTGTATTTTGGCATGCGATATTGAATGAATGAAGGCATGATGTGTTGGGGATCTTGATCATTCCATCTTCCTATCCAGACCGATCCTTCACAAGGCCCCACTTGTAGCACCCCCATCCGACTGGCCCTCCAACAAAAACGACAACCAAAATTAGATATCCACTAGCTGCATGTTCAAACTAAAACAAAATTATCTACCAGGTTATTCATAACACATTCCCCCCCATGTCAACCTCGATGGATAAGCATGAGAAGCTTTGGTTCAACATTGTAGAATATTAATGATTGATAAATAAAATGGGATTGAAGACATGTAGAGAGATTTGGTAGATTCTCTTGCTTGGTGACAAGGCTTCAACCCAAGACCTTATCCGACTTTACTTAATTACATAGGTGTGTATTGTAGAGAAGGAATAATAATAAACTCAGGATAACTAAATTTACTATTGATAAAATGGGTGAGAAGTATTCCACTTAAGGTTTAAGCAGCATAAATCCTTATTTTATTTAGTTAGCATGTTAGCCTTCTTTATTTCTTTTAAATAGATTTAAAAACCGTCGACTTCCCTTGCTATTTTTTTATTTTTCTTAGGCCCTTATTTAAAGATAGGTAAGTTACATTGAAGACCTTTTATATTACTTGATAATGTGATCTTCTTAAAACTTTAAATTTAAGGAAATGGAAGTTGATGTAGCCTTTACCATGTCTATAAGTTGATTCTCGATTGGATATATATACGACAGTCTTTAATTCTACTTGTGATTATTCTTGTCAAATCTAGGTAATGAAGTATAATATTGAATGGTGTGTCTTGATTTTGGAAGTTTGGAGGTGTGTTGATCTCTTGTTTTTTATGGATATAAGTAGCCTTGTCGTATAATAATTAATTATTATGTGTTACTTCATTATGGTATTGGTGGTGAATGTAAATTGGTAATGCAATATTATTTACTTCTTTTTATGAGTTGATTTAGCTCTTAATAAGAATATATAAGTTACCTATGAAGTTGAATTTTTTTTAAACCTGGTTGACCTCCTTACAGTTCTTATTTGGTTATGTGAGTAGCGTATTCTTGCGCCATGAAAATAAAATGGATGAGTGCCCTTGCACCATGAAAATAAAATGGAAGAGTACCCTTGCGCCATGAAATTAAAGTCAATGTATGATTGATTGCCTAAATAGATTCTCTTGCACCATTAATTATGTGATGTATAATTGTTTTAGAAATTAGATTTCTCGCGAAGCTTGAAAATATTGTTGATATATGATTAATTAAGTTATTATCTTAATCTTGCACCATGAAAATAAAGTTGATGAATAACCTTGCGCCACGAATGATTGATGATTAAGATTGATTGATCGATCTAGTTTATTTTTAGCTTGATTGGATTAGTGGGATTTAGAAACCTCCTTGTCCCTTAGAATGGTCGCCATCCCTGAGACCTTAATTGCTCAAATTAAATCGGATGAATCCAAGGCTTGAGAATTTCTTATGTGTGTTGGAAGTCCCAACCATGTAGGATAGGTTGGACAGGTAGTTCTTTATTACTCGATGACGTGATTGATCATTTATTTTAATTTCTTTAGTTTATTGTTTTGTGTTGAATTGTGTCACTCTCTATGTTTATGCATTGATTATGCGTCATTGTTAATTATGTTAATGCATGGTATGTGTCGTTATTAAATTATGATGATGTGTATTGTGTGTTGCTCTTAATTATGTCATGATGATTTTAAATTTTCTAATGTAAAATAAAAAATTACTTATTATACAACGTTGTTTGTTGCCGTAATGGAGGGGTCGTTACATATGGTATCAGAGAAGGTTCAACCCTACAACTTGGATCATTAGTCCTTCCACTATATTAATCACTTGATTCATAACTTATCGCTAACTAAAATTGAATTTTTCCATGCAGGCAATCATGGTTAGAGGACATCGTGGAGGTAGAAGACATGGTGCTAGGGTAAGTGATACGACACCTCCAGTAGCATCCACATCAGAGGGTTCTAACCCTGAAGGAGGAGAATAAGTCATTGGATAGGAGCAGATTGTTGTGGGGGATGTGTTTGGATTGATGAGGTCCTTTCAGAGGATGTTAGAGGCCTTGATTAACTGATTAGATAGAGATGAGGCCAGGGTGCCTGTACCCAATGAGGGTCCACAACATGCTCCAAATGGTAGTGGTAGCATTCACAAAGAACTTGAGAAGGTTAAGTTCCCCAATTTCATGGGTGCCACGGACGACTTAGCCTCCAAGGAATGGTTGGAGAACATGGATATGTGATTCACATGTTGTGACTACACCTCCAACATGAAAGTTTGCATGGAGGTATTTCACCTGAAGGGGAGCACTCTTTTATGGTGGAAGACGCTCCTACCTCAACTAAACATGGTCATTGAAGATGTGTCATGGGAACTATTCGAGAAATGGTTCCAGGAGAGGTATCTTTTAGAGGAATTCATCAAACACCATCTCAATGAGTTCAACACATTAATATAGGGTGGTCGTACAATGCCAGAGTATGAGGCTAGATTTATGGATCTACTTCAGTATGCCCCACATATGAACACAGAGAAGATGAAGGTAAACAAGTTTTTGTTCGGCTTTAAATTCAATATACGTGTGAAGGTGAGGATACTAATGCCTCAAACATTGCATGATGCAGTCCAGAAGGCCCTCATCACTGATAAAGAGATGACCAATAGGGGTCAGGGAAGGACTCCTGCAAGACCGACTGGACAGATGACGATAGGTGCGCAACAACATCAGACACTAGCCATACATACATCAGGGTATCGAGATACGTCGAGAGGACCCATGTTCACAACACCACGATGATCGATTCCTCAATAGAGGACCCCCTACAGAGGACCATCGCATCAACAACAATGTCTCTCACAACAACAATAGTTTAGGCCTGTTGAGCAGAACAGAACAGGATCTCAGGCTAGAAGGCCAACAACTTCTACTTAGAGGACCAGGATCACTGGACCGAAGACCAAGCGTTGGACATGTGGAGAGCCACATTACCAGTGAGATTGTCCGATTGAGAGGGTCAGAGTAACCAGATCAATAGGAAACACAATAGTTGGAGATTTTGGAAAGGCCCATAGGATTCATGCAGCGATGAATAATGACCAGGTCGACCACCAGTCCACTATGCTCAAGACATCAGATACAATTGCCAACCAAAATTTTAGCATTTTGATAGATCCAAGTGATATAGAGAGCTTTATTTTTGGTGTAGCGTTGAAAATAATTAAGGTAAAGGTAGTTGAACAGGACGAGATTAGATATGTAGAAACAGTTTTGAGTGCCAAATAGAAGGTTGGAGGAAGGTTACGGACTGTAACAATGAATTGGAAGATTTTGTAATGAAGTCCAATCTATATGTCACGATATTAGGATCTTACAACATAGTGATTGGTATGGAATAGTTAGAATCGCATGATGCGATATGCAACTGTAAGAAAAAACAGTTGAGATTAACAGATGATGGTGGATGGAGAAGAGTAATCATAGGGAGAATCCAAGGAGTGTCTTTGAGGTTCATTTCTTCCCTACAGTTGTAGAAGAGAATGCGCAAAGGATGTAAGTTGTATGAAATTTTAGTTCTAAATCAAAGGGGCGAGGTGGAAGGACTAGAAAACCTTTTGGTAATATGAGAGTTTGTTGATGTGTTTCCAGAGTAGTTACCAGGTTGACCGCCCGAAAGAGAGTTGGAGTTCATGATCGAATTGAAACTTGGGACTGAAACAATAGAAAGAATGACGCCTTATCAGATGTCAATGCCTAAGTTACAGAAGTTGAAAATGTAATTGAAGGAGTTGTTGGATCTAGGACTTATACGTCCAAGTGTGTCACCCTGGGGTGCACCTGTTATTTTCATAAGAAATAAGGATGGGTCGTGGAGACTTTGTATTGACTAGCGTCAATTGAACAAGGAAATGATCAAGAAATAATATTCGTTGCCAAGAATAGACGATTTGTTTGATAAAATCAAATCTGTGGCGGTATTTTAAAATATCAACTTGAGATCAAGTTATCACCAGTTACAAACTAAAGAGGAAGATATTCCTAAGACCAGATTCAAGACAAGGTTTGGACACTATGAGTTTATCATTTTACCTTTTAGACTGAAAAATGACCCAGGGGTATTCATGATATTGATGAATGAGGTGTTCCGCGAGCACTTGGAAAAGTTTGTTCAAGTATGCATTGATGACATAATGATATATTCTCAGATGACAGAAGAACATGATGAACGTTTGTGCTTGGTGATACAGTGTTTACAAGAAAACAAATTATACGGGAAACTGTTGAAATGTTCCTTCTACCAATCGAATATTCATTACTTAAGGCATGTTATATCCAATGAAGACATCGTTGTGGATCTATGGAAGGTATAGGTTATTATGGAATGGTCGGCACCGAAAAATGTACCAGAAGTACACAACTTTATGGGTTTATCAGGATATTATCGACGATTCATCGATTGTTTTTTGAAGATAGCAAATCTGATCATGAAATTGTAGAAGAAAAACAAGAAGTTTGTATGGATAGAGAAGTGTGAGAAAGAATTTAAGAGGATCAAGGGGTTGTTGATGACATCATTGATACTAAAAGTCCCCGACATGGACAAGGAACTCTTGGTATGCACACATGCATCCAAGAGAGGCTTAGGCAGAGTCTTGATGCAAGACGATCAAGTGATCGCTTACATCTCAAGGAAATTAGGAAATCATGAGGAGAACTACGCAATGCATGATTTGGAGTTATTGGCCATTGTGTATTACTTGAGAGTGTTGAGACACTATCTGATTGGACGAAAATTCAAACAAAAAAAAGACCACTGTGGATTGTAACACTTTTTTACGCAAAGTGACTTGAACGAGCAACAAAGGCGTTGGTCAGAATTGCTTAGTGAATACGATTTTGATATTTGTTACATAAACAGAACAATGAACAGAATGGTATATTTGTTGAGTCTGAGACCATGCATATTGTCGGTGATACCTCTTCATATGAATCTTCAAGAAAATATTCTAACTATGCAGTTCGACGATGACTAGAATAAGGAGGTCAAGGAAAATATTGGACAAGACACCATGATGGTACCAATGTTTGAAGGTTATACATTGGACAACGACGAATTGTTGAAGTATAGTAACCAAATTTACATACCGCCTATTGATGAATTGAGAAGTTTGATCTTAAGCGAAGCTCAAAGAGCAGTATACATGGCTCATCTAGGATTCACGAAGATGAGGGTAGACCTTAAGTCCTTATTCTTCTGGAAATAAATGAAGGCGTATATAGTTATCTACGTAGCGAGATGTCTAGAATGTCAGCAAGCGAAGGCTAAACATAGACATCCGATAGGATTACTATAGCCACATGCTATTCCAGAATAAAACTGGGAGGTCATTTTGATGGACTTTATTATTGGATTGTCGCTGACAACAAGGAGGCATGAATTGATTTTTGTGGTAGTTGACACTCTGACAAACAATGCACATTTTATTCATATGCATACGACGTATCAGGCACCAGACGTAGCTAGAGTTTTTTTCAGCAAGATTGTGAGGCTGCATGTTGTGCCAAAAATGATCATATTCGATAGAGGATTGGTGTTTATAGAATAATTTTGGACTAGTTTCAAAGAGGCCTTGGGAACACAAATAAACTTTAGTACAACGTATCACCCTAAGACCGACAGGAAGATAAAAAGAATGAACCAGATTTTGGAAGATATGTTTCGTATGTATGTGATTGACCAACATAAGTGTTGGGAAGAGTTCTTTCCAATGGTAGAGTTTGCAACAACAACAACATTCAAAGTACCATTAAGATGGAACCATTTGAGCTTCTTTACGAGCGACCGTGTTGGACGCCATTGAGTTGGGATCAACTTGAGGATAGGGTCATGGTAGGATGAGAAGTGATCCAATAAATGGAAGAACAAATGAAAATGATAAGACAAATAATAAAGGAGATGCAATATTGGTAGAAGAGTTATGTTGATGTGCATCGTGTTGACCACAATTATGAAGTTGGGGACAGAGTTTTATTTCGAGTGAAACCGCAAAAAAGTTTGATCAAGTTTGGAAAGGGTGTTAAACTCTCTCCTAGGTTTGTGGGACCTTTCAAAGTTGTGGAAAAGAAATTCCCCTTGGCCTATCGACTAGCCTTTCCCGATTCTTTGAGGCATATGCATGATGCTTTTCATGTATCAATTTTGAGACATTATGTTATTGATTCTACACATGTGATTGATATGAGTTCCTTGCAGGTGTCGGATGAGGGTGCACTCATGACGGAGCCAATCCACATTATGGACTATTGCATTCAACAACTATGACTTCAAGCAATCAATCAGGTCAAGGTCCAGTGAGACAATTATAGTCTACACTCGGCTAACTGGGAGGATGCATATGATATGCGTTAGCAGTTTCCTTACTTGTTTGATAGATTAGACATATAAATCTTATTAGATACTTGTATTTATGCATTTTATATAATGTACAACTTCGAGACAAAGTTTAAAACAAGAGGGGGTGTATGTAACATTCCTCTCTTACAAGCACATGTTATTGACTTATTCTTTGAGGACACTTGCGTGCAAGTAATCTAGTTATAGTACATGGATATTTTTTTCTCTTATGGATTGTTATTATGATGTTGATGGATTATGATTTTTATTTTATTTGTTATATGGATATTGAAAGATGTTATTGACAAGTTTCCCTGAGTGTGCAGGACACTTGATGGATTGTGGATGCTGAGGGCATCAATGGATATCCTTGGACTCTGGATTGAGTCAGGGAGTGGCTTGTATTGGTTTGAGTGGTTCATTTATGCATATGTGACATATGGTTTTTATAGTATGATTTTGTATATGGATCATTGACAATGTTTCATTGATGGATGCAGGCTGACAAAATATTACTAATTTGAGTCACATAAGGAGTAAAGGGGCCATGCACATAGACCATATATTGAGGGAGAGGTGTGGCAGCGTTCCTGTCATAGCCTACTAGCAGTCTCGTCGTGGATATAAATTGTAGGTTAACTATTACCTAGTTTGAGAGTTCCATGATGTCATGAGGGAAGACTGAGACAGTCGCTCACGAAGATTTCTAAGGTTCATGCAATAAGGCAAGGTCCTTATTCCTTAGAATCCCTTAGACTCTCATAAGGTCGCCCGAATGGAGAGCTGACTCCTGGGGTTGTGTCACACACCCACTATGAAAACTAAGATTTTCATTTTCTTTTTGTCTTTTCTTCGAGGGACAGAATCCCCAAATTTCTATGGGGCCTAGTGTAGACCCTCCCTTCCCTTATCCTCCCCCATGTGATCATTGGCTATGACCACAGGCCTTACCAAAAAGGTTCTTTCGGCTTTCGTGATTCAGGGAATCGTGATGCAAGCATTCCCCTATTCTTTGTCTTTCAAAATGCCGAAACCCGAAAGGGTCTAATAGATCCTTAGCTCCTCCCTTGGGTCACTTTTCATATGACCGGTCCTATGACCTGGTGTTATTGCTCTAAATTCTTTTGGCGTTTCGCGATTCATGGAATCGCGATGCAAGCATTCCTCCTTTCCCTTTAGAATCCCTAGAAATCGAAAGCCCAGTATCATCCAGATCTACGGTCCATATCGTCGACTTGATCAACGACACAGATTAAATCCCAACATTCTATCTTTCAGAATTTCTGATGGGATATTCACTCTTATTCCTCTGATGTCCAGAACCCCGGTGGCTTTAAACCTTCACCATGTGTTCTCTACCAAAGGATGGTCCTAATCCTTTTGAGACTCCCCCTTCCTAC
Organism: Picea glauca; assembly: GCA_000966675.3. Classification (NCBI taxonomy): domain Eukaryota; kingdom Viridiplantae; phylum Streptophyta; class Pinopsida; order Pinales; family Pinaceae; genus Picea; species Picea glauca. Next base: position 64,478 of record JZKD02S0387714.1, read on the forward strand.
CACAAGACCCTATCCGGTGACCTAGGTCTCATCCACAGAGCGCGTCAGGGTTTCATCTATCGAGATTTCACGACTTATGACAACAAGGGGTCTTGCCCTTTGGTTTCCTGGGTGCGGAAACATAGAAACCTATTCTTTCTAAACTAATTCAGGGTTTCACAATTGGCGAAAACAAGGGGTCTTTCCCTTGGGTTTCTCGGGTGTTGAAACGTTGAAACCTATTCAAGCTAAACCGATTTGGGGTTTCTTATACCGGGATTTCGTGACTGGTGAAGAAGAGGGGTCTTGCCTTTGGGTTTCCCAGGTGCCGAAACACCGAAATCTATTCACGCTAAATCGATTCGAGGTTCCATATACTGGGATTTCATGAATGGTAAAGATGAGGGGTCTTTCCCTTGCATTTCTCGAGTGCCAAAATGTCAAAACCTATTCATGTTGAACCAATTCGGGGTTTCGTATACCAGGATTTCATGACTGGCGAAAGTCCACAGCAGAGAGTTTCCTTACCTTTCGAAACTCCGATCCCTGAATTCCTGATAAGGAAATTTATGTATGATATTAACGGTTATGAGCCTCCCCTGATCTAATGGTCCAGAGAGCTCCGATAGATCCTTGGATCTACGGTCCTGGATCCCATCGGTACTTGTGAAGGCTAGAGGGGTCAAGGTGTTAATGCCTATGCTCCTCCACTAGATCCATTAGTCTTGACAGATCAGGGGTATTTCCGAAAGGATTTCGACCGTTTGTCTACCAAATGATGGGGTATTCTCTTTTGATAATTGGACTCACTATCCTTTCTGAGCTTGAATCATGAAATTCAAACTCCCACTTATCCGAGACCTTAGAGAACTACTCTTTCTTGCATAAGGTTTCCAGACTCGGATCGCACGAGCCTTCAGATGGTTCATGGGCAATTGTCCTTGATCTTAGTCGAGTCTCTGGGTAAAGGTTCGGCACGGTTCCAAGGTTTATGGGGTAATTCCTGGGGAAGATTACTCTCGAGGATCCTTCATAGAATATTACGAGAATCAAGTAAACAAGACGATTCTTGATGGAGTGAACCCATGCCCCAGACTTAATCATTTGTACAGAAGCCAACTATGGCATGTAAGTATACACAGGCATCCATTATTTCCAGTCTAAAACACCAGGAAATCATTCAACGTAGAAATCATTATGGGCATATAAACATGAGCATGAATTCATGATATACAATTCAAAATACAAGATATAAACACTTATCAGAAACACCAGGTGTGACGCGACTGCTAAGAGGGGTTCTCATTTCCACCCAACCATAGGCTCAATGACTCCAAATGGATTTACCACTAGCCACCCCCAAGCTAGACCACGATGCTTTGAGATTCAGTCTCCTACTTCTAGCTCAACGGAAGTCAAGGACGAAGGTTACTCTCCTTCTCCTAATACAGAAAAATAATCCAGGATGATGATTACTCTCCTTCTCCTCTGTTTAGAACTCCCTATATTTCCTGAGTTTCTCCCTGTTCTCTTCCACAATCCCCGTCGCACGTGTTCTCTTCTCTCCCCCCCCTTACCACACTTCCTCCCTTGCCTTTTCTCTACAATATTGTGTGTGGTGAGAATTTCTCCATCTATGGTCAGGTCTGGGAGATTTTACGGATGGGCGGCTCACCCCCATCCCCTCATTAACTCTTCAGGAGCCTCTGCACCTACCAATCTGATGGAAAATCCATTCCAGGGTCAAAGAGTTGCTTTGGTATTTGAGCAAGTAAAAACGAGTACGGTATTGGCTTGGTGGAAGTTAACACAACCATTCCAGGTCCCTTCCACCACCTCTCATTAGACATCGTGGTCTCTTTTAGCACATCCCCCTCCAAGTAGTCATGCAACACATAATCATAATATAATTTCAATTCATCGACCTTTTATACAAAGGTTCGTCCAATCAAACATTCACATCTTAGATTTTTCCATAGTTCTTGGCCAATATAGTTATTTTTACAGACTGGGGGAAACAGGGTGTTACAATTCCCTCCCCCTTAAAGGAACATCGTCCTCGATCTTCTATCTATTAATATAACGTGTATGTATAGAAGTAAACAAAATCGGATATGTCTGTTTCATTGCGTCTTCCATTTCCCATGTAGCCTCATCTGGGCCCAAATGTTTCCACTGCAGCTTGACCTGTGCAATGGTTTGGTTCCTGAGTGGGGTTTCCTTTCTGTCCAGTATGCATTGAGGTTCTGGTAGGAATTCTCCCTCCGGTTCCACCTAGATCACAAACTAGTAAATTATATGATTAGAATCGTGTACATATTTCTTCAATAATGAAACATGGAAAACATTATGTGCTTTTACTATGGGAGGAAGTGCTAGCCTATAGGCTATAGTTCCCACTCTATCTAGAACTCCAAAGGGTCTGCAATACCGAGGTGCCAACTTTTCACAATCTCCCATCCTCAGGAAACTCTTCCTGGGCCTAACTCTAAGATATACATGGTCTCTCGTTGACAAAGACCCCTCCTGACTCTCGGGCCGAAGTCCGCTCACATGATCGTTCACTCACTTCCTCGAGCCAAAGCGACACTTTTAATTCCCTACTGGAATCTCAAATTCTGATCCACAGGTCCTTCTCTTACCCTTATGGTCTTCTGCACACGACCATGAATTTCTTGTTTCGGGACTTTCTGTTTCCCAATGTCAACATTCCTCTGTCCCCTTGATCTCCGGATCACAAAAATGCTTAAATGTCGAAATGGATTTTAATCAGCAATTAGCCCCTTGGGCTATGCCTTGGTCCATGTGACCATTTCCCATACGATCGCAGTCCTATGTACTTCGATACTTATCCACGCAAGAGTCCAACCTCTTGGCCTCTCGACTCCCGAAATGTCAATTCCTGAAAATCCGATGTGCCAATGTCCTGGCCTCTTCCTTCTTCACAATTTTGGGTTTCCAAACACCTAAATGTCTGGACCCTTTGTCCTTGGAACTCCCGAAGTTCCAAATTCTAAAATGTCGAAATCCTAAATCCTAGATTCCCCTCTTCTAAGAAGATCAACGGATCTAAGCCCCTCTTGATCCAATGTCTCATATTCTTTCAGGATCTATCAATGCGAGAGCCCAACCTCTTGTCAACGGATCTCCCGAATTCCCGATTTCTGAAATCCCAATGGACTCTTCCTTTCGGGATTTTTCCCAAAATCCTAGATTGTTTCCACGTGTCCTCCTCCCAACAGACAACTATGATCCTTTCGCTATTTCAGGAATTTCATCGTGGAGTGTCCTAACTTCTTGTCCTTGAGACCTCCTAAATCCCGAAGTCTAAAATCTCGATGTTCTAAATCCTGATGGACCCTCGATCTCTGCCACTTGTCCTCCATGGATGGATGATCTAGATCATTTCGGGACATTGCCACGTGCGAAGTCGAAATGCTCACCTCTGTGAGTCCAGGTATCCAAATCCCCGATGTGGGCGATATCGTGACACGTGTCCTCCTTCCAACGGATGACTCAGATCTATTTCGAGACTTTCACCATGCAGTTTCCCGATCTCTTGTCATCAGGACCTCCAAAATCTCGATATCCATGCATGTTTTGGGAATTCTCTCCTCTACTCTGTGCATTTAAGGATTAAACCCCATGCAACTTCCTGTTGATCCAACGGTTGTCGAAGATTCTGAGCAAGATCTGACAGCTCATGATCTCTCCCGCTCTGTGCACTCTCCTGCTGCTTCCTGGATGTGGAAAACCAATGGTCCAGATCTCTTCCTCGGCTTGATCTTACAGTTGTTGTGCCCCTCCTGAGCTTCTGCGCTTTCTTCCTGGACTTGGAAGAATTTCCAAAATCCAAAGGCCTCAACCTTTGCTCTTCTTCTGCGATCTCTTCATCTTTGAGTCTCGCCCACGTTCTTAATGACATTGTTCCTCCTGAGCTTTCATTCTCGAATCCTCAAAGGATTATGTGACTTCTGTGCCTCTGCAGAACCTCTGCACACACAAAGTGTTATTCGTCCTAAGCTTCCTCATAAACTCAGATCTCTAAGGAACTCAGTCTTTTTTCCTTCTCCTTCAGATGAAGAATCTGATGTCCTCCTGACTATCCTTCACTCAAGAAACCTATTGCTGAGTCTTTCAGGGTGTTCAACAACCCTATGAAGATCCTTCTCCTTGGACTCTTCTTCAAATCCAGAACTCAAAGAGTTCTTCCTGTTCTCTCTAGCACTTACTCAATGCCCTCTTGGCAGAGTGTCTAGAATCTTCATTGATTCTGACTTCTGTTGAACTGACATCAGAGTTCTTATTCAATGCAACCTATGCATATGCTCAATGCCCACTTGGCAGAGCTCTACAGAACTCACAGCAGAGTTTCTGTTTGCAAATGTGTCTCTCATACACAACCTTACCTCCAAGGTATTCAACAAACTTGAGGTCTTCCTCTGAGTTGATGGTTTCAGCTGTTGTGCCCTCCTGGCATGCCTTTGTCTAAACCCGCAGAATTCAAAAATGCACTCTATGGGCATGGCTATCAGAACCCGTAGTGTTTTTTCACACCCTCTTGGTGTGAAGCCTCAAAGACCTCTAGCCTGAAATCAAACAACCCCTACAAATGCATACCTAACATACATCTACAACATATAAATAACACACATAGACATTCATTCAACATAGAAATACTTGCAGGAAAAACTGCTTCTGTTTGTATTAATAAAAATGCCTCTTTTTACAAGGGTGTTCTGAACACAAACTTCAACAGAGTCTCGGCTCCTTCTCTACTCCCTCTTCTCTGATCTCTCCTATGATAATACAAAGAAGATCTCCCTATATTTTACATGAGGGGGCTCTTTGAGCTTTTCCCTCCAATCTACCTACCCTATTCAATTACATTGAATGGTTTGTCTAGTCCAGAATCAGATCTAGATCTCAGCCTTACAAAACATTCAAGGCTATCTACTCTAATGCCTACGCAAAGGCACGACTCTATGGCTCAATACCCTACAACATTAATTACATTCAAATTTCAAATTTTGAAATGAGGTTGCGCCTCTTCCCATTGAATGCGTGCGCTGACATGGGCTGGATGGATGGTTGGCTGACATGGAGAGATGCGCCTGCATCACTCATCTTGAATTCTCTTAGAGTTCTCTTTCGATCGACGTAACTTTTCTGTCTGTTCTGAGCGACCTTTAGATTTTGTTTGATTTGAATGACTTGTTGTTCCATTTCTTTCAACATGTTGGGTCCAATAGAAAATTCGTTTACTGGGTTACTCCAACTAACTGGAGTGTTGCATGGTCTACCATAGAGGACTTCGAAAGGACTCATCTTCAGGGATTCTTGGTAGCTGTTATTGTAGGCAAATTCCACCAGTGGCAGGTAATCTTTCCACTTTTTAGATTGATGCATTACATGCATTCTTAGCATGTCTTCTAATATTTGGTTCACTCTTTCCGTCTATCCATCGGTTTGAGGATGATAGGCTGTAATAAACAATAATTTGGTCTCTAGAACAACCATCAAGGATTTCCAAAAGTTAGAAGTAAATTTTGTGTCTCTGTTAGACACGATCTTTTTAGGCATACCATGTAGTTTGAATATCTCCTTCATGAATATGCTAGCGATATCTATTGCCTTGCAAGTCGATTTTACGGGGATAAAATGAGTGGACTTGCTCAATTTATCCACCACTACCATGATGGAGTCATTTTGTTTGGTTGAGGTTGGTAATCCGATGATGAAATCCATGGAGATGGTTTCCCATTTCCATTCCGGGATTGGTAGAGGTTGTAATAATCTTGTTGGGTGATGGTGTTTTCCTTTAACCTGTTGGCATTCTAGGCACTTAGCTAAATAGTTAGCTATGTCTTTCTTTAACCCAGGCCAATACAATTGTTTCCTAGTGGTTGTGATCATATTATGATATCTCGGGTGACCAGTATATGGTATTTTATGTAGTTCATCCATTATAAACCTCTTCAAGTCGTCACAATCTAGAATATACAATCTATTTTTGTAAGTTAGCAAACCTCCATCTATCATCTGGTAGCCTTCATACTTTATCCCCGTGGGTTCTTACTCCAGGTACGAGGTCACGGTCTGGAAGAATGTGTCTATTTCTTGTGCATTCCTGACTCTTTCTTTGACATTCGTCTTGTAGGTGCTCACCGCTGCCAGGTGAATTGTTTTCATACTTCTGCTAAGGGCATCGGCCACCTTATTTTCTTTTCCTTTAACATGTTTGATTTCAAAATCAAATTCGCTAAGGAGGGTCATCCACCTAGCTTGTCTGGCATTGAGCTTTGGTTGGTCAAACAGATATCGCAATCCACAATGGTCTATCATAAGTACAAATTTCATTCCTAGGAGGTAATGCCTCGACATTTTTAAGGCGTGCCCTATGGCAGCCAGCTCTAGATCATGAGTCACATAGTTGATTTCGTGCTCATTCAGTTTTTGGGATTCATAAAAGACTACACTTCCTTCTTGCATAAGGACTCCTTCGAGCCCTTCCTTTCAGGCATCTGTGCACACTAGGAAGTCAGGCATCGACGATCTTCAACACGGGTGTGTGGGTCACTGGATGTTTTAGGGACTGAAACCTTTCTTCGCATTTTGGGGTCCAAAGGAATTTAACTCCCTTCTTCTGGAGGGAAGTGATTGGACAACCAATCTTGGAGAATCCTTTTATAAACCTCCTATAGTATCTTGCTAAGACCATAAAGGATCTAATATTTGAAACATCCTTTGGGGTAGGCCATTCCATGATAGACCTGATCTTGTCAGGGTCTACTGCTACTCCCTCTTCAGATATGACATGCCCAAGTAATGTATTTTCTTCTGGAAAAAGTCTCACTTGCTAAATTTGGCATAGAGTTGATGTTCTCTTAGCACTTGAAGCACAAGTCTAATATGTTCCTCATGTTCCTCTCTATTATTGGAGTAAATTAATATATCATCAATAAAAACCAGTACAAATTTGTCTAGGAATTTGTTGAGCACATTGTTCATCAAGCACATAAAAGTG
>JZKD02S0387714.1:71682-84167 GCA_000966675.3 Picea glauca
TCCCAATTGATCGAACAAGTCATCAACATAGGGTAAGGGGTACTTGTTCTTTATGGTTACCTTATTGAGTTGTCTATAATCTATGCACAATCAAAGGGTACTGTCTTTCTTTTTCACAAACAGGATTGGTGCTCCCCATGGAGATACGTTGGGCCATATATAACCTTTGTTAATCATTTCTTTTAGTTGTAATTTAAGCTCAACTAGCTCGGGTGTGCTCATCCTGTAGGGTGTCCTAGACACTGGCACCGCTCCTAGTGCAAGTTCTATCGAGAATTCAATGTCCCTTCTCAGAGGTAGACCTGGTACCTCTTCCGAAAATACATCTCTATATTCTCATAGTGTGGAGTGGTCTTCGAGGCTTGGTTTTTCATCCTCAAATGATTCCAACACCTGTATCGCATATAGTGGACATCCCTTTCTACAATACTTTCTCATTTGAAGAGCTGATATTCGTCTCACCGAGACAGATTTTTGGATCCCTTAAAGGGTTATCCTTCTTCCTTCTTCACTTACACATTCTAAGGTTTTATGGTAACAGTCTAGTCTAGATTTATATGTGGCTAGCCAGTTCATACCAATCAACAGGTCATACGATCCTAGGGGTAATATGTTAAGGGTTGTTTGGTGGGGAATTCACCCATAGTGAATTGGCAAGAGGGTATGACCATCGTTACCTTCCTTTTGGTGTCGGTGGCTAACTATACCAACCATGGCTTGGCATGTTTATGTGTCTGTAATTTACACTTATCAACAGCCTTAGGGGATATATAACTCAAATTTGAACCAGGGTCAATTAGAATAGACACTAGATGGTTGGTGATCATACCTTCCATCTCCACCACTAAAGCTTGGTGGTCAGCTTGTTTATTATCCAAGGCTGCATAAATTTGTGGCATGCTCATGGCCACATCATTGACGGTGGTAGCTTCTTGAACGCTGTAAATTCTCTGACTGTTCTGTTGTTGGTGCGGGCAGTCCCTTAGTACATGTTCTTCTACACAACCCCAACATTTCAAGGGTTCTTTATTCAGGTTATCAATCTTTCTTGGGGTAGATCCAAAAGGTTTATTTCCACTCTAGGAGGGGAAATTCTGCTGGTGTACACTTCGGGTTGGGAAGCCCATACTTGAGTCCTTTCTAGAGTTTTTAAATCTTGGAGATTTAAACCCCTTTTTCTAGAATCCCGAACTATTCTTTTGCTTTCAACCTTCATGAGGTTCTGTCCGATGCCCAAGTTGTTCATAACAATATCTTGCCTTTTGAATAGTGTCCTCTAGGGTCTTTGTCTCGTCAAACTCAATCCTATTCTGATAGTGCTTAGGTATTCCACTGATGAATCATTGCACCTTTTCCTTTTCTTCTTTTATATAGGGTATATACCTCAGCAACTCGAGGAATCTGCTGACATATTCCTCTATGGTGAGTTTCCCTAGCTTGAGTTCATAGAATTCTTTAGTCTTTTTGTCAAAATACTTTTTTGATATATACTTCTTATTGAAGTATTTCTCAAACCATTCCCAAGATAGGTCTTCTTCATGAATCCATTTTACATTCTTAAGGTCTTCCCACCAAATGGAAGCCTTCCCATTCAGGTTGAAAGTGGCTACTCAGGCCTTCAAGTTTTTTGAGAAGTCATGGAATCTTAAATACTTCTTTAGCCTAAGCAGCCAGGCCTCTGCTTCCTCTCCCTTCTTTATTTCACCTTCGAAAGAGGGTGGTTTGGCATTCTTGAATTCTTCGAGATTATGATTTTTGGAATGATTTCACTTCTTCCATTTTCTTCGGGAATAAGAACTAGTTCTGCTACTAGAAGATCCCTCCGAGTCACCAGTTTCCTTTCTAGAGGAATCGTCCAACACTTGTCCCTTATCTCTAGGGTGGACCTTTCTCGAGGTGCTCCTCCCAGTGTGGCCACTTAAAGGACCGTGTTTCCGTATCCTCAGTGGGATTCAACTTCTCTTTGTCTGTCATTGGTCTTCATGACTAGTGTCAGGCTCATCCTGCAATTTTCTTTGTATGTTGGATAAACTCTACATCAATACTGCATTAATTTCCATTTGATTCTCTTGCTCTTTTATCAACCTCTCATTGTCGGCCTTGCAGCTCTGTAGTTCGACCATGAGGCTTCTCACAGTCTCAACTAGATCTGGAGGGGTGTTTATCGCTCTCCTTTTGTCAGACTCTTCATCTCTATTGTGGGATCCATCCCCCACTTCGTGGTGCGTCACCATTTTATGTGTCTGTAGTTTCCTATGGTTGATCGTCCAATTGTTGTGCAAGAAAAACACTTGTTGTTAGTCAACATTATATTCATTTACAATCAGCACATAATTCATATTTTTCAAATGCATACACACAATAGGAATTTTCATTATTAACTCCGACTTTTGATAAGGGGGTTAAGGTAGAGGGTTACTCCTTTTAAGAGTACTTCAAATGGAGTTTTTGCGCAACTCATTCATGAACCCAAGTAGGCCAAGTGCTTTAACCATGCGCTGATACCAATTTGTCACACACCCACTACGACAACTAATATTTTATTTTTCTTTTTGTCTTTTCTTCGAGGGATAGATTCCTTTTCTATTTTATGTACATTAACCTTTTCTAAGATACTATTCATATCAATATTTAAATTTATATCATTGGTCTTAGGCAAGGTTGGTTGAGGAGGAGGACTAACTTCCAATGGTAAAAGGGGTCTTGACTAATGAGGTTTAGGATCAATAAGATATGTCTCAGATGTGTTATCACACAAACTCACAATTGTTGAGCTGAACTCTGAAAGCTCAAGTGAAATCATGCATAACTTAGAGGGAAGGCCCCTGTCACCTTACCAACCCTCTTTCACTTCAAGCCAACTTTCCTCCAACTGAGGGGGGTTTCCCTCAATTAAGATTGGGAGGAATTAGGGTAAGGAATCTCAATGTGCAGAGTGAATTCTGAGAAAAATGTGTTTGGGTAGCTTTAGACTATCGAAGAAAGTACTTGGAGGTCTCAAGATCAATGTCTTTTCATTGGGCATATGGAGTTAATGTAGCACTTCAATGGAGACTGAGGGAAAAATAAGACTTGAAAGTCTATCATAGGATTATCACCTCATAATCCTAGGTCAACCTCTTAGGAGAGAAAAACCTACATTTTATCCCTTCAAGAGATACTAGCACAAGATCAAGACAACTATGTTTTAAACCCTAAGGGGATAGCCACTTCTAACCCCTATAACTAAACCCTAGCCAAGAAAACCCTTAAGGGGATAGCCACTCCTAACCATTAAGGAAAACATTGAATGCTTCAATGAGTTAAGATGGATAAAACAAGGGAAGGGGATGATCACTCTCAATCCTTCCTTAGGGTTTCAAGACTGTTCAAGGAGATACTAGTTGCAAGGGTTGATCTTGGGTTGGTAAATATGGTAGAATAGAATGAATTAATCATAGTAGAATAAAGTGGCTTTGTTTCTTATGTCCATCAAATTCTTTGAGATGCACTAAAGGCAGGACATAAAACAAATTCAAGTGATCTCCAAGTATTCTATCCTCTTCATTTTGTGGCTAGATATGGTGACATCTTAGTTCCTCAGAAACTTCTACAACATGTATTCTCAAAACGCTATATTCAATTGTTAGTCCCTAGACAAAGTTGGGAATATAGTTCTATATTGAATTGATCTCATCTTGCACTTGGATATTAGTTTCTTGTGAAAAATATTCTTCTCAAGAAGACTAGAAGCATTGTTATACAAAGAACTAACATCATTTTGAAGTATTTCATTAGTATCATGTAATTAATCAATGGCATTAGGAAGATTGGATTTAGTGTCCTACAATGAAGTAATTGCACTAGGTATTTCATTGTTATACTTCTATAACTAGCATACCCCTAAGCAAGGGAAAGGAAACACCGAAGTGAATTGGTGTGGTTACTTTGCTTAAAGACCATGAGATTTTGTTTTTGGGAGGACTAAAAGAGATTTATCCATGGGTAGTCAATAGTCAGAGTTTTAGACCAATGATTTAGACCTTCATTCTCAGTTGTAGGTACATTCAATGAATCTAATGAATCCTATACAACCTTTGTGTGAAATTGGGTAAATCAATAGATTTGGACATGCAATGACAAAAGAAACAAACTAATCATGAGAACGAATTGATTTCCTTATATAACATTCATGCCACCACTAAATCTTTTGGATTTACCTTACATATATAATTGGTCTAGTCATTGTGGTCAATGGAGGGAAACAAACAACACTAAATACACATATTGCAAGCTTCATTTGTGAAAATCCAATTTGATCAACCTTTACTTTTTTATTCTCTACCTCTGACACTCTTGCATTTGCCTTTGCTACATGTGGTTCTATCATAATGATACTACGTGACACTGCATACATTTTCTTGATCCATCTAGATGGCTCAATGCTTGTGAATCATGCTCGTTTTTCTCAATGCTTGACACATCCTATTCGTTAGATTATAAATAATGTTTATCCAATAAACAAGATGCATCACACATTTATCTCACTGCATGGTGTTTAATATTTTCCAGGGTCAAGCATTCAAGAAAGCATGAAGCAATTTGCATGAACATCACAGCAAGACAAGATGCTCTTGCTTGATATTTGACCATTTATATGAGGAAGGAGCTGAAACAATTCATAATTTCAATGGATTACTTGAATTATCATGTGTTTAAAGCACTACTAGAGAAGGTCCACGAGGAATTTGATTTCAACCACAAGAGAGCCCTCACTCTCCCATACGATCTTGTTGTTTTCAAGCATCTTACATGGATGATAACCAAGCATGGTTAGATGACGTAGTGCGTGATTTTGGAGCAAATCATCGACTTCAACTCCCATGATATTGAGTGTGGATCATCCGAGGCCAAAGTCATTTACTCCAATCAATTGGTTCTCCAAGCCTTGGCTCATAAATCTTTTTGTCGACAATTAAAATCCTACAAATCTCGATAAGATTTTATTGTTTAGATTAACGATAGGAATTAATACATCTAAAGTGACAAAAATATTAGATGTGACTACAAAGCATGTGATATCTAGTTGCTAACACTTTTTTTAATAACAATCATGAGAAATTTGTAATGACATGATCAATATAATAAACACAATGATATCGAGATGGTAAATTGCAATGTTGCTAAATTATCAATTGTTGAGAGATTGTGTAATGATTAATTGTACTTGGGACATCATATTTATTTAATAACAATGGTATACGAGTTGATATTAATTTCTTGAAATTAATAGCTTTTCACTTGGATATTAATTTCCTAAAATGTATAGGATAATATTTTTTTTTAAATGTGGCATACAATTAAAATAAAGAAAACCAAATTGGAAACAAATCATGATAGAAAACTTAACATTTGATGACCCTAGTAATTATATTTTCATGAATGAATTATATGATAATTTCTCTAGAAACTTCTTGACAAAGTGTGTTGTTTTTGTGATCTCTGATAGTCATGCTAAATTACATGAGTGGTTAGATTTCATAATAAATATAATAATCAATTAAATTTTACATTTATTTTTACACTTCTATGGTAAGTCTCCTCCTTTTCTCTCTAGAAAGACCTGTCATTCCAAGAAGACCTACAAGAGCATCTCTCAAAGGAGTGAGCCCCACAAACTCCATGACTTCTGCCACAAACATCTACAGTTATTGTAATAACAAAAAATTGTGAGTAAATGTCATTTGCATAGTCTCGTTAATAAGGAAAGAGATCTTCACTCTGAAGCACTGAATGCAAGGGGGGGGCAATTTTGACCAACCATTCTATTTTTCTCATCAACCTCGCAATAAAGACAAAGCCAAGTGGAAAATACAAGTGATTCAAAGATTGTGACATTTGGAGAGTGGATATCATTTTATTCACAGTATCCTGAGATGCTAGCAAATGTTTCTTGCTTCTTGGGGAATCCAGAGATTCTTATATTTCCTTCTATATAGCCCCCTAATTTTCTTCCAGCCAAGACATCCTTTAGGATAGTTTTTCCAGCACCGCTAACTCCCATCAAGGATGTAAGTACCCCCGGTCTAAAGGATCCACTTACATTGCAAATTAGTTGTAGCCTGTCTTGAGCCAAGCCTTCACTTTTCATCTTCTGTTACAAAATTAACATTAGTTCCAAATGTTCTAGTGAAGAAAACCTGGGTATGTCAAACTACTACTAGATTAAAATTCAATTGGATGATTTGCAGATGTACATATTGTTGGCGTGTCAACATAATAGTTTATGTTCTCGAAAACCATCGACAATGGCTGGAAATGAAGGATCATTCATTTCTTGTGTTGTGCCGAGACTTGAATGACACTGACTTCTCCATCACATGTAGAATTGTCTTCAGAGGTTAGATTCTGTCTCCTATCTGACAAGTAAGCATGACTGACAAAATTGTTAAATCTATGAATGAATAGTGCATGCTTTTTAATATACATTTAAATCTTTGGATGTGACCAGTTTATATAGTTTTCTAGATTGCATTCTTTGCAATTCAATTGTTTCATCCTTTCTTTCGAGAAAAATCTAAAACAGGTTCAAAGTCTCAGTTAAAATCATCACAAAGGCTTTCTAACATCTCTCTCTCCATTGTCTGACACAAGGTGTTACAAAGAAGTTCTATAGTTCATTCAAGTTTCTCATTGTCTATAGCAAGATTAGAATTAGTTACAATTAGTAGTTTGTCACTTCATTGTCTCCATTGAAGACAATGGAGACAATGAAGTGACAAACTGCTAATTGTAGCTGATTGTTTCAGCCAGAGAGTGAAGCATATTTCGAAATGGAGACAATGAATTTTCTCACTTCATTGTCTCCATTTTGAAATATGTTTCACTCTCTAGCTGAAAACATGTACTTTTATCTTTGAGCAGTAGACTGAAACATTCACAAATACTAAAAGAATTTCTGGAGAGCTCATGACTTACCACTAGACTTTTTTTGAGATGTCAGTTCAGAATGATGTTTCTTTCCTTGGCTTCTTTCTCCAGTTATGTGTGCTTGCTTATCTTCAATAACATCTTCAGATATAACAGCCTGTGAATTCCCCAAAGTTGTAGTTTGATGAGGTTTTATTAGATCTCACTTTTTTTTATGATTTGAATGTAAGAGAAATAGTAGCACAACCCAAACATTATAATGGAATGCCAGACTTACGGTTCAAGAATGTTAAACAACAGTGTATAGAACGTTGAAAAACACATAGAACCCGATCAATGCTCCAATTCCAATCCAATAAAATTTAGCTTCAGCAAATAATCCACGAGGTTCTAGTACAACACGTCCAACTGTTTCACTGGAGCTATTAATGATGGGCTGGACAAAGATGAAATATTTAGATGAAAGGAACTATTCAATATTTATTTCCTAGACTATGATGATACGACACTTTACTTTATTCCTATCAATTACTTTATTCCATCTGGGAGCCAGAAATTCACTCACCTCTATGGTGTTTTAGCCATAGGACATCGGTGAGCACCAATATGCCCAAATCCACCAGCTAGGTATGTTCTCTGTTCCAGAAACATGAATAAAATCAAGCATTTCTTGTAACCTAAATTCATTTAATTGAAAATCTCACGATAGCCATAAAAATTATTCTCTTTGGAGTAAATAATTATATTTGCATATGCTATAATGTCAAATACCTCTTGATACCACAAATCCTCCAAGAACAAACACAATAAGGAAAGAAAATGATCCAAATGTTTGTGAGAAAATCATGTTCTGACCCATTGAGGCTATGAATTTGAAAAGTGCCAATGAGATCTGATGCACCATAAAGAGGAGGAAGAATTGCTTAAAGAACCTGAAAAAATCAAGCAATGTCTGGGGTTACTCGTTGAATATTTTAGTGTTCTAACAATCAAAACACAATTTTGACGTGCCTACCTTCTTTTTCTTTTTCATTGTTACATTTTGGTGAAGGAGGATGTTACATTTTATTTCCGTTCATCCAGATTCCAATCATTTATTCATAGGTACCCTTTCATGTAAATGAGATTTGTAGTGTTCTTTTTATTTCAGGCTACCTAGGAAGATTCAATTTCCATAATTAGATCATTTCATATGATTGTATCCAATCTCACCTGCAGTCGCTTAAGTGTCTTGAATTGGGAGATCTACGAAGATATAATAGACTGTAAATTAAATTTTTCTTATTTATATTCATGTAAGGCAGCTTGCCAAAACTGAAAACAAATTTAAATAATGCAAATACTGAGCATGGTACAAAATGTAGCTATACATAAAAATACTTGGCCAGCACTTCTGGAAATTGACTTTTTGGTAGTTCTTTGTTGGGCATCTATTGCATATTATACAAGTTGAAGATGGCCTATATGATTACTTTTATATACAACAACATAGTGAATTATTTCATAGTCCTATACATCTACAAAATAGGGTTGTATGTGTGTGTGACTGATTCATAAATATATTAGTCAGAGTTCTCATTCTTCCATCCATATCTACAGAATAGTCAAAAGATAAATGAATTTGTTTACTGATTGATTAATGGACCAGTAAGACTTCTCGTCCTCCTATCCATGTTTAATGAATGATATGGAAATTCATTTAGGTACAGAAGCTATAAGAATTACCTCTTGGCCTCTGGCGCAAAACCCATAATAGAGGATGTAACACAAACCCAAATCCCTGCTTCTAGCAAAGAGAGTGGTATCCTCATTATCCATGTGGGTAAAGAAAAATCCCAACATGGATAGAAAAGAAAGTCTCTTTGCTTGTAGAAAACAGGAAGACGACTAACTGTCATTCATAATTCTGGGAAACCATTGAACATTACATGGACTAGTCCAAATAAGAGAGCTCCCATGTACAGGTTTCCGTCATTAACAGTCGGGTGATGCATTTATGTGCGTAAAAAAATGGTCATTGTGATTGCCCCTAAAATTAAAACAATCAATCAGCAAATTGCCTTGGCACTAGTACATTATGAAAATGCAAATTTTCTATTGTTCCAAGGAACTATTCTTTCTTAGACCACCTATAGCATGATGACATTGTAGGAACTATTCTTCCTTAGCCCACCTATAGCATGATGACATTGTAAGAACTATTCTTGCTTAGCCCACATGTTTATGAAGAATGATGACATTGTAGCATGTTGATACTTTACATATTATAGTATTTGTCTATGCAAACTTTGAAGCTTTTCAGCGTAGTATGTCTCTCTACTATTGACTTAGATTTCTTACATATTCTGGTTTGCCTCAAAATCTAAATATGGTATACTGTATTTGCAATTTTCTGCTAAAATTTAGCTAATATTTAGCAATAAAATTGTTTTTTTACATGATATTAATCTTTCTTATTACTTCATTTGTATCTCGAATTTAAGTTATCAATGCAATATCTAACCAATAAAATCCCGTTGATTCTTTTGTAGGAAAAGAAGTTGCTACAGTGGAAGACATGAAATAAACAGTCCATCAAGAAAAATATGGGATTGGTGATAAGTTCTTTTACCTACAGTTATAAGGAAGGAGCTTGGACGATTCTTTCCATGGACTCCATCTAGAGCATCAAGGACCATACATTCCAAAAATCATGAACAACCTCTGGGCTACCAAACATTACTTGAGAATTGAGAGGAATTCTTGGATTGATACCATATTGAAAGACACGTTGCATAACATGAAGTCCAAAAGTTCTATCAAGGATGTTGAGTCAAATTAGAATGGATGAATTGAAGTTGTCATACATCTCCAGACAAAGCTATAGTCATAGTGCAAGTTTCATAAAAGAAGAAAAACTATACAGACATCGTAACATTATAAACCATTAACTTTTACTAGCTTCATCATCCCATGATCCAAACCATACTGGTATTATCATGAAGAGCTCATCTTGGGCAAAACCACAGATACAACAATTATATGAAATCGAAATTGGAACACCATTACAATTTAAATTCAAAGCAAGATGAAAAATCACTTGGAGTCACAGTTAAAAACTGCAAACAACATAACTTTTCACATAGATTAACCTGATGCATTGATAGAGGAATGCACATTCTGCCTATTTGAAGATTCACACTCATTTATGAGAAACAATTGTCTAGACTTATCTGGATTGAATCTCAATCTTCCATTTTTTTAGACTCTGTGCAGCCCATTAGTGCATTTGCAGCCTCAATCGTTTTAGGAGCAATATCTTCAATTGATTCTTAAGTTTATTTTAGAGATATGAAACCCTTGCTAGTTCAATATAAAATGAAAAATGTTATTTTTCAATGTCAGGTGACAGAAACAATGATAAAAATGTCAGGTTTTTTTAACCTGATAATACACCTACCAAAAAAGAGGAATACTCCTACAGGATGACATTTGAAAGATAATTTGGCCTGCCATTTTTCGACAATGTTGTTTTATGTAAAAAGAAATTAAAAATTGTGAACTTCACAGTACCCACAAAAACAAAATGGCATGCTTATGTCCATCTACCTCTTCCATGAATGTCATTTTAAAATGGGCAATAAAAAATATTCTTAGAATGGACTAAACAATATTTAATATTAAAGGTTAAAATCAATAGAATTAAAAGAGTATTTTCTTGTTATGAATTTAAACTATATTATGGGTAGTATTTGGTTTTATGTGTGGGTTTAAGGTTAAATGCTACAGGAAGGAAAGAACATATAGTTTAAGTGATGATAGTAAGGGATAGTAGCTTTCATATTGATACTATTTAGGATAAAACCACCTTTTAGCTATAGAGTATGAATGAAGTATGCACCCCAAATGACATACCAAATAGGGTTGGTCAAAGTCTTACTAGAATCAAGTAGACCTACCTTTCAAGGCCTAATTGTAACAAAGTACCCAAACCATAAGAATATCTTTTAAAGCCTCACTGGGACATAATGCCCCATTAATCCAACAAACATGGCTTTTCAAATCCTTATCAAAACCAATATACAATGCCCTTCACCCCTAGTATGAAGGCCTTTCAATGCCTCACTGAAACAAAGTATTCACCCTTGACATGAAGGCCTTTTAATGCTTGAATGGAAAAAAGTAATCGCCTATGATTACTTAATGTCTCTTTGTTCGCTAAGGGTTGATAAGAGAATATGTGGAAGACTAACATCCTAACATCAATTCTAGTTATAAAAACAACTAATAGTTCCTATGTTGAGCTCTGCTTCTCAATTATAAGCCTTGTAATAAGAACAAAATTCTACATTGTTGATTTTGCTTGATTGATAAAACTAACGATAATGCAAAATTCTTAAGCATGGAAATACTGAAAGACCTCCTACACTTGAAATTTTGACAATTTCATTCTCAAACACGAAAGAAAGCATCATCATCATTTTAGATGATAATCCCATTTGTCCGTGTCCTTTGACATAACATAGAAGTCCTTTCATTCTGATACCAAATGCCATCTCAGACAAACACCCAAATTTCATACAGAGTTATAGTTAATATGATCTAAATGTCCTGTAATCATAGAAGGTCCTTTTGAAGGTCAAATATGATATTGAAATGGTTAACCAAACAACCAAATTTCATACAGCCTTATAGTTCAATGTGATTTAAATGCCCTGTAATTGTAAAAGGTCCTTTTGAAGGTCAAATATGATATTGAAATGGTTAACCAAGGGGAAGAATATATCGAGAACATATATATTCATTAAGGGTCAAAGTCTCTAGACATATGCTTAATTATTATTCCCACGATACTGTATGAAGAGCAATTAAAACAAAAATTTGGAAACTTTCAAAGAAGAGCTGGAATTGGATGACTTCATCAATTTTACATGTTTTCCAGGTTTTGTAATATTCTAGTCCTTGAAGGAAAATATTATTCTAGATTGCAGGGTTGGTGAGAATTATACTGAATGAAGCCCTTCATACCAATGCCTAATAGCCATACTCGATCTAAGCAGTATGGGTGCAAGTAATGGTACAGGTCACCCTGGGTATAGGTGTAGGTAAATGTATAGATAAGCATAGTACCCAACAAAATTCTCTTTTGAAAGGGAGTACCACAACTGTTAAGGATCCACAGTTGGAAACAACGTAGTCTAAACGTTCTATCTCTTGGCTCTTTTCTGGTAATTTTTTCCATTTGATTTTTCTCAAAATCCGGTGAGGAATGGTTGGATTTGTAGATTTGAGTGGCTAAGATTGTATAATTGAAGTGTCCCTGGGATTTTTCAGCATGTTGAATTCATTTATTCATTCATAAACACAGTTTAAACAATACAAAATAACGATTTTGTCCAAATTTACATCGTCAGATTCCAACCAAAAAAAAATAAATAGAAAGTTTAGCCAATGCCCTTGGAAACTGCCACGATTTGAACCTAGCCCTTTAAAATGGGAGGACCGAAACTGTTAAAGAGACATACTTAGCAATAGCCTTGACGCTAGAAGACACACACACACACACACACACACACACACACACACACACACACACA
>JZKD02S0387714.1:84189-96517 GCA_000966675.3 Picea glauca
AGGTAGGCATGGAGCATGGATTTGGGTACTGGTCTTTTAGGTCAAGGGTACTTAGATCATTTGCAACACCATTGTTACAACTAAATTTCAAAAAAAAAAAGTAATGGGGGGGCATTCTAACCATATGAAATTCCCCTAAGAAACTATTCACAAAAAAATGTCACCTGCCTACATACACAAATAAACAGGGTGCAAGTGCAGGTACTCCATGTCAGGGGTTCTTAGATCATTTGCAACATTCTTGATAAAACTAAAATTCAACATTATAAGTTATGAGAACCCATTCTAACCACATGCATTCTCTCAGAAAGTATTCACAACAGAATATCCCATAGAAATAACATAAGACATGAGCTTGTGATCTAACAATCATGTAGGGGATTTGTCAAATGCAGGTCTCGAGTACTATCATCACTAGTCACAAATTATAACTGTGCAATCTAGCAGTAAACGATATTTCGGTAGGCTACCTTTGAATCCCATTCCTGGGGTAATATTAATTATCAAGGATAGCATTATTATTCTCGAGGGCCGGGGAAAATAGTGATTATCTAGGCTACCTACCCTTGAGAATCTAGTGGGCAGGCTATCATTTAAATCTATGGGTCTGTATTGATTATCGTGGCTAATACCATTGGGATTTTTCTGTTGGGAACCTATCTACTCAAGGATTATATTTTTATTAATTTCACTTAATGATGCCAAGCCATAAATAAATATTAATTTATTAAAACGAACCACAAAAACTGGGTCTTGTAAAATAATCAAAATTTGAAAAACCCGATTCATAAATGTGAAATATAAGTCAGTTACCTCTTGCAGGAACTGTGAAGGCCAGGTATATGGCGAAGATCAAAACACAAAACCTACAGATGGGGAAAATATATGCGAGCTTCCACCCAGCCCAATGCACTTCTGTAGCTTTGTTCCTGTCATAACTTTGCAAAATTTTATTGCATACCCAATTTTTGTTAAAGCTCCATTCGAGCTTAGAACCAAAAAATTGTTTACCTGGATGGAGGAAGTTGAAGGAGAATCCATTGAAGCCTCATGACTTGGTAAGTTGTCTTTGATTCAAATATATTTATGTATACCCCAAAAATCTAACCACTTCCTTGCCCCAACTTTGCTTTATCTATCTTGGTTGGAAGAAAGGCAACTAGATCTATACCACACAACACATACTAGAAATTACTTTTTTCGTGTTTTTTTAGCAAAAAAAGATATAACTAGCAAGGAAAACATAATAGGAGTAATAATGTTTCTTGAGAATAGAATTTCATTCATCTCTCCATGTCCTATCAAGGTTTCATCATAGCCACTCCAAAGGTCGCCCCTTAAAGAAGTGGTGGGGCTTTTCATGTGGTCCCTTTATCGGCTCTACAACCCTAATGCCTCTACTACCCCAAGCTCTTCTCCTTGAATCTCAAACTCAATGGGAAAATGGACCATTCAACACATTCTTCCCCTCAATATATCTCCTTTCACAAATGCAAGGGTTTCATCAAACTCCTTAAGGAGGTGTTAAGCTACATTGTCTGAGAAAGAATGTCTCTTTTTCTCTGTGGAGATCATTTAAGCAATTGATCAACTCCAGATTCCTCTCAGGTAGGAAGATTCATAGTAGAGAGTGTTTATCATAGATTCACTAATAAGATTTAGAATATTCCACACAATAATGAAAATATTTTATGTAAAAGGTGCTCGTTCAAAATGTGCCAACAGTGCCAACGAGTAAATGAATAAATACCAGCATTCAAAGCACATTCATCACTGTCATTAAGTATAGAATTGTGATCATAGAGCAATGTCACTCTTCTAAGGTCTTCAATTCCCTTGCACTCAAAACATTTTTTCATCTCTTTAATTCAATCCATCAACTCCAGATTCATATTTCCACAATATAGAGGGGTACCATGTCTAGGTCTACCTCTCAAACTTGTTATGGATCCCTCCATTCTTTCCTCTAGGGCACTTTCTTCTCCTAGTTCTTCTCTTGCAACTTTCACTTCTCCATCATCTTCACTCTCATCAATCACATTTGTTGTGAATCTTTTTCTATGGGATCTTCTATGGCATCCAATGTTGTTAACACTCTCAACATTTCTAGAACATATTCACCAACATTTGCATTTCTAGGTCTTCCTCAACCTCTTCTCGTAGGAATATCCTCATCCCACCATTCTACATTGCAACTTCTGTCAAAATCAACATGTTGCTTCTCTCAAACAATTCTACCCAACCCCTTCACTCTTTGTTAGAATTATCTTCAACCTTAGGCTTCCTCTGTTCTAACACTAGTTGATGCACACAACCTTATTGCTTGCTATCAGAGTGCATATAGCTAAAACTCATCTACATCCACAAAATTTAAAAATTCATAAAGAAAATTGAAAAATGACATAAAAAAAAAATCATCGATCTGTATTCAAAATGCCATTGCTCTTGGACCTTATTAAAATTTGCAGAGACTTTCCCACTACATAATCTACAACAACATTAGAAGAAAAAAAGAGCCTACTTTTTTTCTGAAAAATACGTCATGTATTTACAAAAAAATATTTACATCAACAAAAAAAATAAGTGAAAGCATATATACAATGGAGCTTATATCCTCTTCCTCTTCACTACACAAACTAATATAAAATGAGGGTATGAAATCGTGAAATTTTGTGCCTACTCATAACCAACCTAAATTCTAACTACTACTAAGATGGGGGGGTTGTTTTGCTTGAGAATTTGGGATAGGAAATTCATGGAACATGGGGCCCCGTTTGCAAATAATAGGATCAATGATGAGATACCTTAGTTATCAAGTCAAGAGACTACTCAATATGGAAGTCCTCACTCACACAAACCTTTTACAAGTGGTAGATGCTCGACACTAGTATGTAATGTTATCAACATTGAATTGAAAAGCTTGTTGGGAAATCCCTTAGTGAAATCATCACTCTGTTAGACATGAGTTGCAATATTAATTTCCCTTGGTTCATTGTCCTATATCACACCTAAAACTTATCCTTATAGAAAACAAGCATTGGCCTTGGACTATGACAATCACCATAATATCGTTTAAGGTGAGAATGAAATTGGGTTTTGTAAAGAGGTTTCATTATAGTTTTGTGGAGAGTGGTTTGAGGATGTAAATCATAAAGATAACATGGGTACTAGTGGAGTAAATCCATACAATAAACAATTGAAAATAAATTGTGTTGAGAAGAAGAATAGGGAGACCAAACTAATCCTGGGAGAAGATATCTATCTAGAATAAGTTTTGTAGTATCAACCTCTTTCCCTAGTTGGTAAATTCCATGGAAGATATATTTCAAAAAATTTTGTGTGAAATAGGTTTAAGGACTCCTATATGAAATTTTTGTGTTACATTCCATCTTTTATTATTCATGCAAAAGGAAGGATCACCTTCCCTTTCAAATTAGATAGAGATAGGGAGAATATTCCAAGGAAAATTGTTCTAGAGTAATAGTTTCTTAATTCTTGACTTGTGGAACCCATACATCAACCCAATGAAGGAGGATTCAATAGCTAAACCTGTATGGATCAAACTTCCTAGCCTCCCCAATGAACTTTGGATGCCAAACATATGAGAGAAAATTTGAAACTCAATCAATTTTTTTATTAAGATTAATGAATGAGCCAAACTGTAAGTGCAAGGGGTGATAGCATGAATTTGTATAGAGATCATTTTGAAGGAGGGACTTTGGATATCATGGATATTGTATATGGAAAAAAAAATTTTATTCAAATATCAGACTACAAAAAAGTTCCATTTCAATGTAATGCATAAAAAGAGTACATGAAGAAGAAATGCACCCTATTCCAACCTCAATTTAAATGGAAGAAGGTTGGAAGCCCTAAATTATAAACTTTAAGGGTGGGGGGAGAAGTGAATGATAAGAATGGAG
This sequence comes from Picea glauca, assembly GCA_000966675.3. Classification (NCBI taxonomy): domain Eukaryota; kingdom Viridiplantae; phylum Streptophyta; class Pinopsida; order Pinales; family Pinaceae; genus Picea; species Picea glauca. The sequence goes on from JZKD02S0387714.1 coordinate 88,113, forward strand.
TGAAGGGTAGTGGTCGAAGCCCTAAAAAACTCTCATTAGATGAAACTATAGAAGACCAATTTAAGGGTTTGGACTTAAATGATACTCAAGGATCACTTAATTCGACTCTTACTAATGTGGAAATTACAAATAAAATTGAAGAAGGACCATCAAGCCACTAAAACAACTAGTTAAAGGAACTTGTATCAAGCATGTTATTTTCCCATAACCATTATTTGGATTCTTCAATTCTAAACTTGGCTCAATATGAACAATTTTGTATCATGGAAATAATGAATCTAACCTACAAGGACTCAGCTGAACTAATTGAATATTAAATTGTATCGATGATTGTGGAAAGTCTCCCAACCCCTACTATAAGCCTCTCAAGAACAAGCAAGATGTTAACGTATATGTGGGGTAATTACAGGCTCAAGCCTTCCAAAGGGAATCATCGAGGAAGGATATATAGCCAATTGGGTTCACTCACTACCTCTAGTGATTCAATCTCATAATCTACGGGTGGAAGAAAGAACCATAGGTATGCTCTGAGATCTCCCATGAAGGCATCAGTAGCCAAACTAGAACCTAACATTGAAGGAGGGTTAGGAGATTTGGGGAGTTAGTTGGGAGGGAGTAGGCACCCTTGGAGGAAATCCCATATTTCTTGGCAAAATATAAAGTGGAATGTGAAATCCACTGTGGAAAACACAAATCTATTTTGGGGTCGTTTAAAACAAGGAATGCCTCAGGTAGGGTTACAAAATGATAGTCTTATCATTGAACATCAGGGCTATGAGCAATTCCCTAAGGAGAAGTGCTCTCGATAGATTAGTAGTTTTTCATAAGCAATACATCATTATTCTTTAGGAAACTATGGTATATATTTCCATAGTGATTAGGATTTTGAAGGGGGTTTTAAACATTGGAATTATGTGGTTCTCGATGCGTAAGGTCACTTGGGTGGTATCACCATGGCTTGGAATAGGAACTTATGTTTAAAGAAATGAAAGATATTTAAATATCTAGTGGATTGAATCATATTCATTAGAATTGAATGAGATTATATTCGTGTTAAATGTTTATGGACCTCATAATAACAAGAAGATCATAATGATACATTATTTGAAATGGAAACTATTAAATGGAATGATGTGATATTGGGAGGCGATTTGAATTTAATTATAAAACATGTAGAGGTTTGGGATGATAGTGATGGAATGGATTAATTGGCAAGATATTTTACCCACTACAGAGAGGAAAGGAACCTTATTAACATTGAACTAGTAAAATCATCACCCACTCAGAGAAACATCAATTTGAGTGAAGATGGGATCTCCATGAGATTTTTTGTTGGTTTTTGGTGAGTGAAGACATTGTTGGGTTTGTAGATAAATTTAGAAAATGGTTAGAACAAATGACTGATTTGACCATTATTCCATCTTTTTGCAAATATAAGTCGGGGATAAAAATCCACCTAAACCCCCCAAATTCATTTCTCACTAATTGTTGAATAAGAATCTTAAAATATTGTTAAAAAGGAATAGGTCATATTGATTCATTGCTGAATGAAACAATTATGTGCCAATGTGACAAGAATCTATAGAATATTAAACAAGTTATAGTTGAAACGGGTAAAGAAAAATATAGTAATTATGTAGAGGACCTGGTAACTATAGAAAGATACATTGAGCATATTTATCTAAATAACAACATTGGGGTGTTTGTAGAACATGAGATACATGAACTAAAGTTGGTGGAGTATGCCAAACAAGTTAGTTTAGATTGGGGAACAATATAGTGGAGGTGGAAAAGTAGGCTCACTTGGCTAGAGAAAAAGGACGAGAATACCAAGTTCTTCCACAACCATGCCAACACGAGGAAATCCTCCAATCCAATTTGGAAAATTAGCAAGGTAGATGGAACTAGGGTTTGAAAGTTTCAGGAGATTGGTGAGGAAGGGGTAGATCTTCTCAAAAATCGGTTCAACAACCCTGATGGGATCAATGATGCAAAAATTATAAAATTGTCAACATGCTTTCCAACATTTGTGATCCAACATGCTTTCCAACATTTGGTGTTTTCTCCTTTCATCGTTGTCTCATGCACTGTCATAGTATTAGGGTTATAATTTTTTCTTCAAGAGTATAAGCTTTGGATGTCGTAGACTCAAGGGCCCTTTTCACTAGTTCAAGATCAAATGGGATCTCTATGAAATTTTGGAATGGTCAACATGGATGCCACTATTATCCTCCACATTCACAATGAATTCCAAGCTCAGGACATCACTAATCACCCTAAGGAATTTTATGAGAATAAAAAGAAGTAAATTCAACAACTTATCATTCTCGTCACAAGCTCTCTCTCCTGGTCGGTGCCCTTTGTGAGTTCTCTCTCCTGGCCAGTTCCCTCCACAAGCTCTCTCTCTCAGTGCCCTCCACAAGCTCTCTCCCAACGCCCTCCGTGAGCTTTCTCTAACCTTGCAGCTTGTGAGCTCTCTCCCTGTTCCCTCCGTGAGCTCTCTCTAACCATGATCTCAAGCTCGATATCTCTCCTGTGAATGGGTGCGAGTTCATGAATGGGCGTGAGCATAAAATTAGTTTCTTTGCATAAAGGAATTGTGAATATGAGACTTTTGTTTGCACAATGTTGTTTTATGGAATGTTTAACTACAACCTTGTGGTTATTTCGTTCTCAACCATTTCTACCAAGGTATTTCACAATGGAGTTTTAGAGAGTGATTTAAGAATCTCTTTCTCCTAATAATTTATTTCTTAAGACATTACCTTTTGACTCAGTTGATTATATCCAATAACATTTATTCTAAATGATGGTATGAATCTCTTTTTCAATACATTAGGTCTCAACTTAATTGATAATATGCAAGGACATCTTAATTGATTATTCCAAATAATGTTATAATATAAGATTGAGGGCTAGTAATATATATTTCATAGTTATGGTCATTATAGTTGTGATTAAATCACAATACAAAATATACGAGATTACTTTTTAAGGGGAATAAGTTTTGGGGGAATTATGTCTATAATTATGCTTGGAGAATTAGCAAAATCTCTAATAATTAAGTTGAATCTTTGGCCATTGGACTACAATATTGGATAATGAAGAATGAAGGCAAGAGAAGATTATAATGATTGGAGATTCGATCATTGTCATATGTCACTTGGTCTACAAATCTCTCCCTAAAGACCCTCATCTCAATAGATTGTTGTGTCACACCTTGTTAGAAGTATTTTTTAAGGAAGTTAAATTCTTTCATGTCCGCAAAGACATTAATCGATTAGTAGGTGTAATGGTCGACAAGGATTTCTCTTTATCTCTTGGTTGTATGTGGAAAAATAGGGAGGAAGAGGTAGTTTGAAACCTCCCTTATTCTTATCAACCCCCTTCTTATTAAATTACCATTATAAAAATCCTAATAAGTGGCATCACATATACAACATGCATTTGCAAAGGACTATATGGGTACTCTGTCATGTTATTTGTTATATCCTGTAGGAGTCATTATTTATTAGCCCTGGTAGGATGGGATGGTCCAAAGTGAGTGGGATTTTTCTACATTTTCAAATGGGAATATCAAAGTTTCAAATATGGATTTGGAGTGGTCTTCTTCTTACCATTATCCTTTTGTTCCTTCCAATTGGAATGTATGGTTTCAGATAGAAGGTTGGTTTTGGAAGTGTGTCATGTGAGGACTCTAGGAGCATTGTTGTGTGAAGACTTGTAGGTTTGGTTTTGGGAACAAGTAATCTAGGGTTCATTTCAATGAAACATTATAAAATCAAACATAAGTCTCAAGTACTATTTTGGTTATATTTTGATGGATTCTTGAAGTGTTTTAGATGGTTGGCATATATTTCATGTGCCCTCACTGTTCTCTTTCATCACAAAAAATATAAATGACAACAGACATAATGGGAACCAAACTCACAATCATTGAATAAGGGAAACATAGCAGAAAAATTACACTTGTTTATTAGCAACAATACTCACAGATTTGGGCCTGTTATACAATGGTGATAAATCGTCTAGCTACCAGGAGAAATGAACTTTGTTGTTGCCATAATAACTATTAGATTCACCTATTAGCGACCTGGGATAACCTTCCAATCCAAAATTTGAGTTGTCAAGGGAGTTTTGTGCCTTCCTCTATATGTAAAATGTGCCCAGCAAGGCTCACGACCTCCTCCTCCCGTAGAAATAGACCTAGCAATGAAAATTCATCCCCCAACAAGCTAAATCGAACCCCCAATGAATGTGGCACTGTCCAACAAGGGGAAACTCATCCCCTAAACCCAAAATTCGTCTTCTATGAACAAGAACTTGGCCCCTGTAATTTGGAATACATCCAGCAATGGAGTTTATCTATTCCCACAAGATATTCACCCTTCTATCTTCAGGTAATGCGTTCCCAAACTCACAACAAATGGTTGGGGATAAGGACCCACAAATTTCTTAAGAAAACTCGAACTCCTTTATTATGGTAGAGATATCTGATATGTTGTGACCATGATAGCGCCCCGGTTACAATAAGCTCAACCTCCAGGTTAATAACACCACCATCAAGAAATAAAAACCCACACAAATGAAGGTGTGCCCAGTCTGGAGAGGAATAGTGCTACCACAAGTAGACTCAACCTATGAATAAGAAATCGATCCCCCAGTGAATACTTGACAACTGGGAGTCTCTGCGATCTTGATAACCACTAAAACCAAACCCTTGTTCCCCTCACAGCTAAATTCCTTGCGCAGAGTTCTGGTCTCGGTTTCTGATCAGATATGGTCGAAATAACCCCTAGTCCTAGTCTAGATGTGAAAAGGGGGATTTTTTTAATGTTTTATTATATTTAGTTTTTTATTAAATACATAGTTTGGCATATGTAGTTTTTTTTTGTTTTTTTTTTAATGTTTTTTATTTATTTATTTATTTTATATATATATATATATATATATATTATTATTATTATTTATTAAATTAATAATAACAACATTTTAAGAAGATCCCTCTAGCTAAGAAATCATGGGTTCGTTGTTATGTGATTAAAACATTACTGTAGATGGTTCTCAAAGTAGGCTTGTCCCCAATTTTGGAGTAATATAATGAATGTAGTGTAGATCCCTTTGGTCAAGAAGCCTCTAGTGGGGTGTATGCATTCTTACATGTAGAAAATTTAGTATAGAAAGTTCTAAAAATCGGCTTTCCCCTGGTATACAAGTATAACAATGGAATGTGGTTGAAAAATAACAATATAGAAAGATCCTCTTCATTGAAAACCCATGAATAGGGTGTACGTATTTTTCCAAATATTCTTAGAGCTTACACATAGACCCAACCACATCAAAAAACCCATTTATTGAGGCCCATTTGCTAGACCCAATTTCATATTGGCTTGCATAGGTGTGACAACCATGAGGGTCAAAACATGTTTATTAAGGATTTGAAATTTAGTAAGAGAAATATCACCCCCCTCACTTTACCATCAAACCAATATCCCATTGACATATTAACACATCTTAACACAACATTTTCCTAACTTAAAAGAAATTATACTAGATAGAGAGATAAGGGTGGATATATTACACAACATTTGCAACAAGATATGTAGGAAATTGTATTTAAATCGGTGGATGAAGAATCTCATTTGGCTTAAGTATATCCTAGTAAGGTCTCCCAAACATCGTTTCGTGCATGACGTGGTGTGAGTAAATCCTCATAGATTCAAGGACACAAAACATATATAAAGTTTTAGAAATTCTAATAGATATAGATATATGAAGAAAAAAACCTAAGAGTAAGTGTTTTTAGTAAAGAATGAAGGATACAAGGAATGTTTACCATAGCCTTTATTTTAATCATCTTGTATAACAGCATGGTATGACATCACGATGACCACGTTTATGTCATATCCTTATCAGAATCAGATATGTTAGTTTCATGAATTCACTTCATTCCCCCTAGAGGGGCATCAAGTACAATTGTCATATTTGAGAAGGAAAACCCAATATCAATGGCCTCTACTCCATCCTTCGAGAGATGATAAGGTTCCCCAATCAACTCTTCTAGGAAGACTATATCAAATTTTGTTTAAGTCAATGGTTTTTTATTTTCCTTAGCAAGAGAAACTTCATCATCTGACATTGGTTGCTTAGTAAAATTCCATTTTTTTTTATTTGGATTTGGTCCCTTTTTCCCTTGAAGGATGAGCTCCTGCATGGGGATAAATATCATGTAGATGTCTTGTAAGTTGATGAATTCAACACTAGAATGTAATCATTTTTTATAGTTGAATACTTTTTTTAACCAACTCCTTAAAGGAAATTTGTTTGGAAGTTGAAAGCACCGCATGTTATAACATTATTTGGTTGCCAATGACCATGGATTCCTTGTTGCCCAAGATATTAGCCATTGAATTTCTTTGATCCACACGAAACATATGTTAAATTGATTTTTTACCTCATACCCACATTCTTCCTTTGATAAATTCACTGGTACCCATGTGTTTCCTTTAAGAAAGGTAGGGTGTCTTCCAAAAATTGTAAAAATTAAAAAATCAACATTAATTATGCACTCCTAAGTGGGGTTTACAAGATCCGTGCAGTTGTACAACCCTAATTATTATTGCCAACAAACTTAACCAACTTGTGATAGTATAAATTGGGTTCAAATGTTGGATAAAGGGAACCAACCATTCTAGTACCCTTATGCTGGATCATTATCTTGAGAATTTAGCCTTGGATTTTTATGACTAGTTCCTTTTGTAGAAACCCTTGTTTTTGGGATTGACTCTCTTCCTTAGACTCTGGTATTTAAATCCTTTTTGATTTTCCAATGCACATATGGCAAGGAGTTTGAAGCAAAGTTGAAGTCTATATGTAGTTCAAGTAGGAGGAACTTGAAATCTACTGACAAAGGTGCCAACAACATATCATGTTGAAGAACTTATTTAAAATTTAGAGATCAATATTATTTTAGAGATCAATCACTTTGCAATGCATCACAATTTTATTTGCAATTCTCAGAGAGGAATAAGGAGAGAGACAAGTGTCCAAGGAAGGAGGACCACCTGCGGATGAACCATAAAGTACCACCTATCAACAACAAAGTCAAAAGGTGATAGATGTACAAGATCACAATAGGGACAAGGTAGGCATATCCATACTCATTAAGAAATCTCATAAAAAGGATACAATGGTATGCATGGCATAAGAGAGCCAAGTGAATGAGACAAAATGGGGTCTCAATATAGTATAACATGGGGATGGAAAATACGTGCCAAAGTATAATATAGTGATATGAGCAATCCTACATAGAAATTCCTAGAACAATGGGGTCAGGTCCAACATAAAAGCATAATGACTACAAAGAATATGGATACATAGGAATTGATTCCCTACCCCAAGGGGGAGGGGCAAGGAATAAACCCGAGAAGACCCAATGAACATGAAACAACCTGAGAAGCCCCACTAAACAGGAAAGGGGCTCCAAAGATCTCAAATGAGCTAGTAGAATGGAGGCTCATACCAATGGATCTAAGAATAGTTGGATCAAGCCAATCAAATCTAAGGAATCACATTTGAGGTTGGATCACTGGAGTATATTTGAATCTCAATAGTGCAATAATGACTTGGAGTTGAGCATGTGATATACTACCAAGTATGATAGAAATAAGGACTCTCTCATCATACTAGTCCAAGGAAACCCATCAAGGAGGAGGATAGGGACCAACATACATAAAATTACAGCTATATATATGGAATGAAACAATGAGGATGGAACATATAGGGGGATACATGAAGGGAAATCACTTCTTGAGGACTAATATTGCTAATACGTGTCTAAGAAACTAGCACACTCAACTAAATAAACCATTAAGTGTATGAATCTCCATCATGTCACATAAAGAACATGCAGGTATGATTCTAGGTGTAGTGGTCTAGGTGGCCATATCTTGTTAGGAGTTATTAATGCCCCTAGTCTTCTTAGATTTACCCCCTTTGTCAACTCATTTCCAACTTTGGTCAGGGACAACTGGAACTATGTGGAAGATACAGGGGTAGTACCCATTGGTTGGACAAGGATCAATACAAAATGAGGAGTTGGGATGTAGGGCATAGGAGGGATAGGAATATAAAAGTACCATACATGGATGCCCAATGTAACATTACATAAACTCAACATGGGCATCATGACTGTTCTGACTAATCCTATATGGGGGGATAAGAAAGGCACTTGAGCAAAAGGAGTCCTAAGAGGGGTGCAATAGGTACCTCAATTACTATTTGGTGCACAAAACCTCTGTTGGATCATGTTGTCATTGATGCCAATGGTTTGATTGATTGATGTCAAGTGATTGATTGATGTCAAAGGATTGATTGATTGATGATTGGTGTAACATAATATGTAT
>JZKD02S0387714.1:99329-120817 GCA_000966675.3 Picea glauca
CTAAATTTTCTTTAAACTACTTCTAGCCTTGAATTGATTGAATAGGTAATACACTATACCAATCATGTACTTTTCCTTTGGGAGTGAAAGAGAACAACCTGTAAATACCGAAATGTTGTGGATTTGAAATCGCAAGAATACAAGGCGAGAAGGGTTGACCGAATGTCGAGAGGAGATCTAAACATCCAGTCAAGTCAGGTAAGTATCAAAATTCTAACTCTATCCATGCTCAGGCCACCTATGTTTAGGCCACCTATGTTTTGGCCCCTGTTCCCACAGATATAATGACAATAGGAAATAATTTAGACTTAAGCTCTTCACGCTATAGTTATATTCTCGAAAGGAAGTCTTTGAAATTTATTGACTAGGATTACCATTTTTAATTTATGGAGAGATGTTTATTTTTTTAATTAGGATTATATATCAAATGGAGAGACGTTTATTTGTTATATTTAGGTCACTTTGACGAAGACAGGAATGGTTATAGTGAGCGTCTCTCTTGCGATGAAAACACAGATGAAAGTGTAATGGTCAATAGTGAGAACCTCTCTGGCAGTGAAAACACAGATGAAAGTTTTCTTCTGCTGAGAGAGTGACGAATACAGGTTGTATTTAGATCAAAATTGAAAAATTGAACTTTTTCTCTTGAAGTTTGCGATGAAAGAGTACTTCCGTCACAATTTTTTCAATATGTAGTAGTGGATACTTAAGGATGTTTGATGTCACCACATAATACTTAAGGAGGGTTTGATTATTGAATTACAAAGTTGAGTTGATGTCGCAAAAGCTTCAATTCACTCACCAATGTCATCTTGCACCAACCCCACATAGTGAACAGTGAATGGGGCCAATGTTGAAATTTCTTCAAATTGTGCATATATGCATTGAAATTCGACATGGTTAGACTAGACACATACCTTGATGGGATGGGAGGGTTTCAAGACTCAAGGATGTATGATGTCCCAACCACATAATATTTGAGATCGTCCATGTTTACAACAACGTTCATAATGGACGCATATAAGAGGATATATAGAGTGGGTCTATGAGTGATCTTTGAGTATAAGGGAAAATATCTCTTCCATGTCATACACAACACAAGGGAAAATGTTTCCTTTCTCTACTCTTCAATCTTCTTGTTGAATTGTTATGTTTAATCCCAAATTCAGTGTGAAATCTTAGCTAGTCTCTTAAAAATTGAAATTCCAACTCTCGTAAGGCCATTAGAAATTTTGTAGGTAAGATTGTTTCCTTGGCTCTAGAAACAACAAATTTGTTGGCATTTTCCATAGCTCAAATACATTGACACTAATTTGATTAAGGATCTACAAAGAAAAATTGTTTTAAGTTACAATGATTATCGTTGGATCTAATTATTGCATATTGAATGTAATTCTAGGATTTGTTTTGAGTGCAACCATCTACTTACTTCATGTCTTAAAGTTAAAGCTCATAATGCTTCTCATGCAAATAAGTGCATAAATTAGAATCCAACTTGGCTGAAGGACTCTAAGATTGGTCACCATTAGGTGGAACCAATATTGGATCACGCTTATCCTTGGCTTCTTGATTATTTAAATGTTATAGTTCCACCTTCCAAGTGTGCTAGCATTGTTCTTGACATTTTTTAGTAAAGTGTAGAAAATAACGTTGTGAAGGATAGATCCTCCTTACATTAATTTAGTCAAAAGAGGTCGCAAAAATGATTTTAAGGCATACATCAATTCATAATGGATGGTAAAATATCTCTCTATGGGCATGATTGGTGGTCAAAAAAGAGCATTGAGATCTTGCAAAAGGATCTTCTATCCTCTTAACCTTATTTGCTTCAAAAGTGGAATGCATTACGAAAAAGTTCGTGTCTTTAGAGGAGCCTACAATGGAGCAGTACATAATTCTTGAGTACCCCCTATAGAACATTGGCATAAAGTATTCAAAGGGATTAAATAATAATGAACAAGTTCAAAAGAGATCATATTTAGCCCCATACACCCTTCGTTGAATGAAATAAAGGGCCACACATATTATTTTTATCTAACCCTTCTTCTATAATTTCCAATTTTTAATGGATTTTTACTTGGATCGATCATTATAACTTTTATTATGTCAAAGGTGTTTCTTTATTATGGTCATATCCATGATGATTTTTACATCTAAATTACCAACCAATTTGCACAAACCACATGTGTGCAACAATTGTTGTTTATCCCATCCCATGTGTTAGTTTATGTTTGGATCATGTGGAAATGGTTTGAATGCAAGATTTTCTTTGTCTTCTTATTGGGTTTCTTCCTCGTTGATGGTGTTCGTTGATGAGAGTCTATAACATGGAACTTCCAATTCAACCACCACAATGTCATGCACCAACAGCGCACAGTGAGCACTAGTGAATGGGGCCAACATTGAAATGTCTTCAATATGTGTCTGGATGCATCGAAATTTGACATGGTTAGACTAGACACATGCCTTGACAGTATGGGAGGGTTTCAAGACTCAATGATGTATGATGTCCCGACCACATAATATTTGAGATCGTCCATGTTTGCAACAATGTTCATAATGGGCGTCTCATTGTCAAATGTCAGTGTTTCCATCTGTATAATTGTTGTTGGAACTCTCTTGAAATGTCATGCAACTTCCAATTCAAACACCAAAAATGTCATGCATCGATCCTGCATAGTGAGCAGTGAATGGGGCCAATGTTGAAATTTCTTCAATGTGTGCTTGTATGCATCAAAATTTGACATGGTTAGACTAGACACGTGCCTTGACGATATGGGAGGGTTTCAAGAATCAAGAATGTATGATGTCATACATAAACATTTTGAAAAAAATTCAACGTTGGCCCCATTCACAGGTCACTGTTTCCCATCATGTACTCTAGCCCTAGTACAATGTCTTTTAATAGTTGTTTCCTTTAAAATTCGATCGATCATAATATTAAAATGAAACGAGAAGAGCCCTAGTACAATGTGTTTTAATAGTTTTACTCTAGCCGAGAATACCTACAAAGCCTTTTTGAATTGTCGTTATTATAGAAAACTTGTCGCAACATCCGTAAAATGTAACATATTTATAGATTTTAAAACGTTGCAATTCCGACTATTATTGACAAAATCAAAGTTGACTTGGTCAAAATACTAGGTGATCATTGGAGGGGGGAAACCTAGTTTCCACAACATCGCAAAGACCCACAAACCCTATTTGTAGCATCACTATTATAGAAAACTTGTCGCAACATCCGTCAAATGCAACATATTTATATATCCTCCTTGTAAGACCTGCAAACCCTTTTTGAAGCGTTGTTATTATAAAAAACTAGTTGCAACATCCATCAAATGCAACATATTTATAGATTTTATAATGTCGCAATTCCGACGTTAAAAAACCTAAGTGACCATTAGTATTTTGACTTAGTCAACATACTAAGGTGCCCGTTGGAGGGAAGAACCCTACTTTCCGAAACATTGCAATTGCGACAACAATCTTCACAAACGTGGAAAGAGAGACGTCTATGTCACAAATGTGGCAAGAGAGACAACTAGGTGGAAAACATGGCAAGAGAGATGTTAATATGGTAAGAGAGATGTCAATGTGGCAATATCGACGTTATCGGGCAATATTTTTTTATTTTTTTTTAATTTCCTCTATTTTGCGACAATATGGACAATTTTGTCCATAACGCTGCAAATAGAATGTAGAAATTTTTACAATATGTACTACTGTTATTAAATCCAATCTTTTCGAACCTGTCTGGATGGTTGTGACTTTTGAAAGCATAATTAATGTCTATTGGGAAGAGCGGAAGGTAGCAGGGATGGAGGGGAGGGACAAATGCTTTTAAACTTTTCTAAACCTGGAAAGGCGTCAACCTACCAAACTTTGAAAACTCGACTAAGTATGGAAAGGTAGGTAGGATAGACAAACTCATCACAGGAAGAGGCATGATTGTGAGTTCGAGGAGTGCAGGGTCAAATTGTAGAGCACAAAAGTTATGGGTACAAGATGTATGCATCGAACATGAGCTACCATAGTTCGATAGCATCTATCCACGAAGTCATGTCCACAAAATTGGATAATTATGAACCCAGATGACGGTCAATCAGAATCATGATGTGAAGATATATATGGAGGTAACGGTTTGTCAGTTCGCCACACCGGGAACCCGCCAGCATAGAAACGTGAGAAAGTATAGAACCAAAAACACAATTTACAAGAGGAAAAAAAAAGGGAGAGAACAACTATATCGCTCACACAAAAAAACTTACTCTCATAACTGTGAAACCATAGTAAGACATAAACCATGGAAAAAACATCGCCAACTATGAAATATAGTTTGAGGCCGACACAATCTGGTTGAAGGCATAACAGATGCAATTTAAATCGAATGCAAATTTTTGTATGTTATTTTATCTTAATAGTATTTTAAGGAGAGACAACTGCAAAACAATGTAACAACATATCCCACTGTGGATGCAGCACCCCAATATTGCAAAACCTAGGCAAACAAAAGCAAGCAGCAAATAACAACCCAGTTAAGAAGCACCAGAACGCCCAACTACAGCCGCAAGACCCGAACCCTGTAAAGTTGAATCAAACAAAAATAAACAATATCCAACGAACAAAGAAGCAAGTAGCAACCAGTCCACCGGAAATGACGCAGTTCCAATTGTAGTTGTAGAACCCTAAACATGCAAACTACAACAAGAAAACAGGAAAACAAGAACAACAACAAAATTCAAATAAGAAATCAGTAGATATGTGATGTAGGAGCATCGCTCCATTTCAGCAACGTGCTAGTGAGTCAACACATCCAACACACATTTAATGGAGAAAGGGAGAGGCACAACCCTCTCAATTTTGAAATTTGAAATTTCAATAAATGTTGTAAGGATTTTAATGCCACACCAGGCCTTTGTACAAGTAGTGGTTGAGGTTTCCTTTAATGGTTTCCTGGAGCAAACCCAGTATGTAGTCAGGACTGGGCATACATTTAAGTAATGTAGTCGTAGGAGTCACTCTATGATGGCAATAGCTCAGAGACGTTAAGGTTGAGGATAAGCTCAAGAAAGCCCTCTTTGTAATTAGAGAGTGATAGGACAGAGAATGAGAGAGATATGAGGAGAGACCAGAGCAGAGAGCTCTCGATAGAGATCTGAGACTTGTTACAGTCCAGCCTTTGTAAACACCTTGTATAGGCATTTTTGAATTAATAGAACAACATTTTTTCCTGCCATGAATTGTTTGTATGTGTTTGCATGTTTTTATGCATTTCATGTTTTGAATGCATAACTGGTGAAGTATTTGATAAGTTTCAATTTCTTCCCATCTTGGAGTTTCCGAGTGCAAGGAGTGCACATAGTCTGGAAGGTGTGTGTTGACAGAGGTGAGACAACCTCAGGAAAGCTCAAGAGGGATAGCGTTGAACCTTGATCACCAAAGGTGCAAGGAGTGCACAAGAAGGAACTCTATCTCGAGTTCAGGGAAGACAAAACTACTGAAGGTTTTGTAGAGCTCTACCAAGAGGGCATCAAGCGAGTGCATAGAGTGCACTAAGGAACTCTATTTTGAGTTTTGAGAAAAGAAACGTGTCGAAGAGAAGACACTCACAAGGTTTTTGAATACTCTATAGGATCTACAAGGTGTGCATGGAGCAGGAGAACGCAAGGTGGGCATAAGGAGTTTTTTTTTCAAGAAAACTTCTCGAATTTGAGTTATTCGAGATCCTTGAATGCAAAGTGTGTGCAGGAGTAAATATCCAAGAGGATGAAGCTCAGAAGGGATAGTGTTTCTATAATGTAGATGAGACCCAAAGGAACTAGGCTCACAAGAGGAAGAGTCGAAGGTCGAGACCTTCGAGACTTAGAAAATCTTCTAAGTCAAAAAATCCAAGAAAGTTTAGGAGGAAGAGAATAACTATCATTGGATCAACACTGGGAAGAAAGATTTGGACCATTGAATCTACGTCCAGGCAACAGGAGGAGAGCGTGCAAGGAGGACAGATCTGAACCATCAGATCTAGCACCAATACCCAACAACCGTTGGATCAAGCAAAGGTGCATGGGGTTTAAACCCTTTGATATCCACACATTCAGAAATCGGAGGTTGGAGGAGCAGAGGAGGTTGCACCCCATACTTGCAATCATCAAGATCATGAAATCACGTTAGCCGTCGGATCTGGAGCGCAGTAGCCTAAGAGTCGCTGGATCAAGGATACGTGCATAGGGCTTAGTCCCTAGGAGGTGCACAGGAAAAAGGATTTGGGCTGTCAGATATAGCACCAAGGATCGATAGTCGTTGGATCCGGAAGAAGGTGTGAGGGGTTTAATCCCTGGGAAGCTGCACAGAAGGATAGAAGAAACAACAGAAACTTCGAGGGAGAAGTGTCGATTTGTCATGAGTCGTTGGATCTAGAAAAGGTGCGCGAGGTTTAAACCTCGTAACAACAGAAGGACAAGGACTCATCAAGTCCTGAAAGCATCAAGACTGTCCATTTTGAAGGACAGGTGGTAGAGATATGGAAGCTACCAGGATTTTTGTCAGCGGGAGTTGGGAGGTGAAGACTTCGTAAACATCTCGAAAAGAAGATAGACAGAATTCAATCCTGGCCATTGACTAAGTGGAAGATCTAGAGCATTGATCAAGATCACTGAGATTTAGGTTTTGAGATTTGATAAGGCAAGGAGGAGAACATTGTATCACAATTCCTCAAATCGTGAAACCTCAAAAGAATTCGGAGGAATAGAACTAGGTCACATGACTGGTCGTATGAAAAGTGACTTAAGGGAGGAGCTAAGGAGCCATTAGACCCTTTCAAGTATTGACATTTTGGAAGACAGAGAATAGGAGGAACACTTGCATCTTGATTCCCCAAATCGTGAAATCCGATAGTGCTTTGACGTTAACCGCGTCGTCACAGAGTGGTGGTCACAGGGACGAAGGCTAAGGGAGGATCTAGAGCTATTAAGCCCTTTTCGACGTTTCGACAACCGAGAGTTGGAGGGACAAGGAGTGAACCCCTCCACATCATGAAACTCAAAAATCGGAGAGCCGGTTGGATGTTAGCCGTTGGTCATAGAACAATGGTCATATGAGTCAGGAGAGAAGGTAGGAGCTAGTGGGAGCTAGGCTCTATTTTGGGGTTCAGCAATTCGAAGGACAAGGAGCCTGGGAGAGCTCGCATGCAGGAGTCCCGAAACCCCAAAATGCAAAAGGTGTGTTGTTTACACCTTGGGTCATAGCCCAATGTCACCAAATAAGAAGGGACCTGTGGATTCATTTAAAGGGGTCCAGTAGGAGCCCGAAGAGCCATTTTGGCTCAAAAGAGGATCGATCCAGAGACCAAGAGGTCGCAGAACCCTACTGAGGTAGGGGGACTACATCAAGTGGTATCCGAGCCACTTTTTGTTTGTAGACTGCAGGTAGAGGGAGGCAGAGTAGATAAAGAAAATACTCTAATACACACCATCAAGTGCTATCAGAGCCAACAATTTTTTTTATTGCATATCATAGACAAGAGGAGGACTATAAAGGGATACAGTCTGATACCATCAAGTGGTATTAGAGAAGATTTTTTTCTGTAGATTTCAGACAAAAGAGAAAGAGGACACCGTTACTTTGTTCACAGACAAAGGAGAGACGGTGGGAGAAGTTCTGGTAACATCAAGTGGAATCAGGAGCAGAGATTCATCTGTATACAACAGGTGAAAGAAGTGGGGTGTTAAAGCTCTGTGGTGATTGTTGCAAGGTATGCAACAAACGATAGACAACTAGGTGAGTTGTAGGAGGACGTGGAGATGCTCTCAAACGTAGAGTGATCCATACACTTTCCAAGAGGGCAGGTGAAATATGGAAACGACTATTGAAGGCCATGAGCGTGCTGGAAGAGGAGACCACCAACAGATGAGTAAAGAAGAGATTGAAAAAGAACTCTCTGAGATAAGGGCGAGAATGGAATAGCTGACATTGAAGATGCAACAGGAGGCAAAAGTACACTAGAGGTACGATTGGCCTCTGAACAAGAAATCCAAATGGCCCATTCAAAAATTGTTGGACAAGAAACAACAACAAGAGTTGAAGAAGTGGCTGAGGTATGCTGAAAACCTTAGTGACACAGAGCTGGTTCACATTTGTGAGATAGAAGTTGGAGGAACCCTCATTGATGAGGAAGAGGGATCAGTTTTAGATCTCATAAACATCCAGGACGGCAAGGATGAACTTTCAAATTGTCAGGTGGGAAATGGAATGATGTCATTAGAGGATCTCATAGACTGTCAAGAGGACAATAATGAAAATTCATATTGCCAAGTGGGCAATGGCATGAGATTAGTAGAGGATCTCATAAACTGCCAGGTGGGCAGAAATGAACTTTTGAGTTGCCAGGTGGGAAATGGGAAGAGATCAGTAGAAGGTCTCACATACTGCCAAGGGGGCAGTGGTGAAAGTTCAGATTGCCAAGTGGGCAATGAGAAGGGATTACTGGATCTCATAGACTGCCAAGTGGGTAGAAGAAAATTCCCAAATTCCCAAGTGGGTAGGAGAAAAGAAGTGGGACTATCTGAAAGTCTCAGGGACTCAAGAGTGAGTTTAGGTCAGTAAGGAGTGCTGATAAGTGAAGATTCATGTGGTTTTGAAGACCATGTGAATGAATATGATGACAAGTTAAAAACTTGCACCATCTAGAAGGAGGATTAGAAGAGCATTATGATGATTGGGGGAATTCAGGTATTCCTACTAGATAGCCCAACTGAGGCAAGAGAATGTGTTGCAGATGCAATAACAGAAGGAGGACAGCCAACAGAGACTGTCAAAGAAGAGGAAGAAGTGGAGCAGACACTGATGTTTCCCCAAGGAGAAGAAGAAGAGCATTCATCCAAGTTGCTCAAAATTTTCAGCTAGGAAGCTAAAGCATAAATGACTACAACACTGGAGTATGAAATAGAAGAGGAAGTAGAAAGCATGGATTTTGTTGATCTGCATGAAGAATTGGAATCCCTAGAGAAGAGGGTGATGGTGCAAAGTTTGCACATCCGACAAGCCATGCTGGAAGAAGTTGGAAGTATGCCAGTAGAAGAAATGGTAGCAATAGAACTACCATAGAAAGAAGTTGAGCAGCATTTCAGTGAGGAGACTACAGAGCTGGAGTCTATAGAAGAGTGGCCACTTAGTTCCACAAAGAGAGATAAATATAGTAGGGGAGATCGAGCAAATATTCCCATTGAGAAGACAGAAGTGTGACAGAGAAGACTGCATACAAAGAGCCAACCACTGGAGCATCTAGATGAGGTAATTGAAGAAATTAGAAAGCTGATGTTGAGTTCAGCAGCAGAGACTACTAACAACGAGAAGTTTAGCAGAAGGGAGCCTGTAAGAGAAACAGGGCAGCAGCAGTAGCAACAACAAAGAAAAGGAGTAGTTGGATAGCTCCAAGGGAAAGTTTGGGATCTAGGTGGATTTCAACATTGGAGAAGAGGAGTGCATGATCAGGAGATCATGATTTTTTCAGCTGAGGAGTATCATGAAGGAGCATCGCTCCATGTCAGCAGTGTGCCATCCAGCCACCACATCCAACACACATTTAGTGGAGAAAGGGAGAGGCACATGCCTCTCAATTTTGAAATTTGAAATTTCAATAAATGTTGTAAGGCTTTTAATGCCAGACCACGCCGTTGTACAGGTAATGGTTGAGGTTTCCTTTAATGGTTTCCTGCAGCAAGCCCAGGACGTAGTCAAGACTGGGCATCCATTTATGTAATGTAGCCATAGGATTTTCTCTATGATGGCGATAGCTCAGAGATAATGAGGTTGAGGATAAGCTCGAGAGATCCCTCTTTGTAATTAGAGAGTGATAGGATAGAGAATGAGAGAGATAGGAGGAGAGACCAGAGTAGAGAGGTCTCGAGAGAGAGTTGAGACTTGTTACAGTCCAGCCTTTGTAAACACCTTGTATAGGCATTTCTGAATTAATAGAAGAGCAGTTTTTCCTGCCATGAATTTTTTGTATGTGTTTGAATGTTTTTATGCATTTCATGTTTTGAAGCATAACTGGTGAATTATTTGATAAGTTTCAATTTATTCTCGTCTTGGAGTTTCCAAGTGCAAGGAGTGCACATAGTCCACAAGGTGTGCATTGACAGAGGTGAGACAACCTCAGGAAATCTCAAGAGGCATAGAGTTGAACCTTCATTAGTAAAGGTGCAAGCAATGCACATGAAGGAACTCTGTCTCGAGTTCAGGGAAGACAGAACTACTGAAGGTTTTGTAGAGCTCTACCAAGAAGGAATTGAGAGAGTGCATAGAGTGCACTAAGGAACTCTATTTCAAGTTATGAGAAAAGAGAAGTGTCAAAGAGAAGACACTCACAGGGTTGTTGAATACTCTGTAGGCTCTGGAGGGTGTGCATCGAGCAGGAGAACACCAGGTGGACGTAAGGAGTTTTATGTTTAAGAAAACTTCTCGAATCTGAATTATTTGAGATTCTCGAATGCAAAGTGTGTGCAGGAGTAAATCTCTGAGAAGATGAAGCTCATAAGGGACAGGGTTTCTATAACGCGTACGAGACCCAAAGGAACCAGGATCGCAAGAGGAAGAGTCAAAGGTTGAGACCTTCGAGACTTAGAAAATATTCTAAGTCTAAAAAGCCAAGAAAGCTCAGCAGGAAGAGCACAACTATCGTTCGATCGACACTTGGAAGAAAGATCCAGACCATTGAATCTACATCTAGACAGTAGGAGGAGAGGGTGCAAGGAGGACAGATTTGAACCGTTAGATCTAGTGCCAATACCCGACAACTGTTGGATCAGGTGAAGGCGCACGAGGTTTAAACCCTTGTATATCCACACATTCAGGAATCAGAGGTTGGAGGAGCAGAGGAGGTTGCACCCATACTTTCAATCGCTGAGATCAAGAAATTGCACTAGACATCGGATCTGGGCCGTTAGATCTAGCACCAAGGATCGATAGCCATCGGATTTGGAAGAAGGTGCGAGGGGTTTAATCCCTGGGAAGCCGCACAGAAGGATAGAACAAACGACTGAAACTTTGAGAGAGAAGTGTTGATTTGTTGTAAGTCGTTGGATCCAAAAAAGGTGTGCCACATTTAAACCTCGTAACAAAAGAAGGACGAGGACTTGTCAAGTCCTGGAAGCATCAGGACTATCCTTTTTGGAGGATAGGTGGCAGAGATCTGGAAGCTACCGGGAGTTTGGTCAGTGGGAGTTGGGAGGTGAAGACTCTGTAGACATCTCGAAAAGAAGATAGTCGGTATTCAATCTTGGCTGTTGACTAAGCAGAGGATCTGGATTGTTGATCAAGATCACCGAAATTCGAGTTTCGGGATTTGATAAGGCAACGAGGAGAACACTGTATCATGATTCCCCAAATTGTGAAACCCTGAAAGCATTTGGAGGAATAGAACTAGGTCACAGGACCGGTCATATGAAAAGAGACTTAAGGGAGAAGCTAAGGAGTTGTTAGACCCTTTCGGGTTTCAACATTTCGGAAGACAGAGAACAAGAGGAACACTTGCATCACGATTCCTTGAATTGTGAAATCTGGTAGCGCTTTGATGTTAAGCACGTGGTCATAGAGTGGTGGTCATAGGGACGAAGGCTAAGGGAGAATCTAGATCCATTAAGCCCTTTTTGGCATTTCAGAGATCAGGAGTTAGAGGGACAAGGAGTCAACCCCTCCATATCACAAAATGTGAAAATCGGAGAGTCAGTTGGATGTTAGCCACTGGTCATGGGATAGTGGTCATATGAGTCAGGAGTGAAGGTAGGAGCTAGTGGGAGCTAGGCTCTATTTCAGGTTTCAGTGATTTGAAGGACAAGGAGCCTGGGAGAGCTCGAATCCAGGAGTCCCGAAACCCCGAAATGCAAAAGGTGTGTTGTTTACGCCTTGGGTCATAGCCTGAGGTCACTAGATAAGAAGGGACCCGTGGATTCGTTCAAAGGGTTCCAGTAGGAGCCCGAAGAGCCATTTCGGCTCATAAGAAGATCAAGCCAGAGACCGGGAGGTCACAGAACCATGTTGATGTAGAGGGACTGCATCAAGATGCAAGAAGAAAGCATGAACCAGTGAACCAACAATGTCACTAAAGAACAATATTTCTCAAATTGACTGTAGAGAACATTGCATATAAATAAAAAAAAGGGAAGAAAATGTATTGTAAAAAGCCTACTAAGTAAACATTCAATGGTGCCAAGCCTATTAGGTAAACATTTTACTCTGTCAGAAAAGTTGAGGTCCTGCAGTGCATTTGCAGTTGGACCTCTTCGTGGTTGTTCACTGGTTTGATGTTCTTCAACTTTGGAAGTTTTTGGACTTCTTGTTGCGGTTTTCAGGTTTTGGGGCTGAGCTCTTATCATCCCTCATTGATGGGTAAGTTTTTGTGCCATTGCTTCATTGTTATTTTTCAATGGTGGGAGTCCCTGCCTCGAAATTATTTTCCATACCATCTTTCTCTGTGCTCTTAGTTTATGTTCCTGGAAACCATGCATCTTCATATGTTGTCTGCCACATCCGTAGCTATTTTGAAAATTACAGTGTAGAGGGGTTTTCGAAAACTAGTTCAGAGCTATCACAAGAGGGAACCATCCGTCGGGGTGTAGAGGTAGGGAATGCTTTTATTCTCTAGGTCAGAAAACTATGTCCACTTGTTTCCTTTGTCTTTTCCTGTATATTTTGCAGAAATTTTTCTACCTCTGAGAAGCTTGTAGGATGTACACCATGAATTGGTTCAAATCAGTCTTTCTTCTCAATAAATTTATGGTGTTATTTATTTGCGTTGTTTCTTCTATTTGGTTCACTTTCCAGTGTGAATTGTTTTTATTGTCATCTACTACAGGGACTAGGGGGGATTGACGTTTACAAGAAGAAGCTAGAAGGATACATACGGGGATTGGTACATAGTTCTGCGCTTGTAGTTTTCCTTTTTTACTTTCTTTTTCCCCTCATTTTATTATTTTTTTCCCCCTTTTCTCTGCTTTCATGCAAACTGAAAGTGTCTAAGAAACAACTTCAAAATCACAGTTCAAAAGATGAAACAATGCAAATATGATAAGTTACATTGAACAATTTTTATATTACTTGATAATGTGATCTTCTTAAAATTTTAAATTTAAATAAACGAAAGTTGATGTAGCCTTTACCATGTACATAAGTTGATCCTTTATATATATATATATATACACACACGACGGTATTTAACGACGGTATTTAATTCTACTTGTGATTATTCTTGTAAAATCTAAGTAATGAAGTATAACCTTTAATGGTATACCTTTCTTTTAGAAGTTTGGATCTACATACGATTCCCTTCAAATGAAAGGATTAATTAAAACAGACCCATATTATTAAGTAGTGTATATATATATATATACTACTTAATAATATGGGTCTCTTTTAATTCTCATAAGGATTCAAGTTCTAAATTTAATGTACATAGGGATATGTAGGCTAGTTAGGAAGTTAGCTTATGATGGCTCATTGTGTGTTGATCTCTTATTTTTAATGGATATAAGTGGGCTTATCCTATAATAATTAATTATTATGTGTCACCTCATTATGGTACTGGTGGTGGATCTAAATTGGTAATCCAACTTATTTACTGCTTCTTATGAGTTGATCTAGCTCTTAATAAGAATATATAAGTTACCTATGAAGTTGAATTTTGTTTACACCTAGTTGGCCTCCTTATAGTTCTTATTTGGATATGTAAGTAGCTTATTCTTGCGCCATGAAAATAAAGTGGATGAGTACCCTTGTGCCATGAAATTAAAGTTGATGTATGATTGATTACGTAAATAGATTCTCTTATGCCTTTAATTATGTGATGTATGATTTCTTTAGAAATTAGATTTCTCGTGCGCCTTGAAAATATTGTTGATGTGTGATTAATTAAGTAATTAGATTACTCTTTCACCAGGAAAATAAAGTTGATGAATACCCTTGCGGCATGAATGATTGATGATTAAGATTGATTGATTGATCCAGTTGATTTTCGGCTTGATTGGATTATAGGGATTTAGACACCTCCTTGTTCCTCAGAAGAATCTCCAGCCCTGAGACCTTAAATGGTCAAAATAAGTCGGATGAATCTTGGGATTGAGCCTTGTTTCTGTGTCTTGGAGGTCCTAACCATGTAGGATAGGTTGGGTGGGTAGTTTTTTATTACTCAGTGACATGGTTGAGAATTTATTTTAATTGTTTTTGTTGATCATGTTGTGTTGAATTGTGTCGCTCTCTATGTTTATGTGTTGATTATGTGTCACTGTTAATTATTTTAATGCATGGGATGTGTCTTTATTAAATTATGATGATGTGTATCTTGTTTTGTTCCTAATTATGTCATGACAATTTTAAATTTTCTAATGCAATTTTTTTTTTTTTTTTTACGTATTATACATCGTTGTTTGTTGTTGTAATGAAGGGGTCGTTAATACATTGACAAGGTTATCAAAATTTATGTGACCCATTCTTCTATTCCATAGCCAAACTTCATCTTCCTTTCCTAGACAACACTTTTCATTTCCAATTTCACTTAATACATATATGTTGCTTGAATTTCTTACATTTGTTGCAACAACTCTTCCTAAACCTGTTTTTCTTATCTTGCACTTTTGTGAGTCAAGAACAAGTTTATGACCTTGGTCACACATTTGACTTACACTCAAAATATTTTGTTTCATATCTTCCACTAGTAGAACATTCTCTTCCTTGGTATCCTTATTTCCAATTATGACTGTGCCTCTTCTAAGAATTTTAGTTGAGTCATTGTTTCCAAAGGAGACTGATCCATATCTTTCCTTTCTGAAGGTTAGAAACATGTCTACATCACTTTTCATGTGCTTTGAGAAACCACTATCAACCTACCAACCATGTTTCTTGTCTTTACCTTATATAGCAAGTGTGAATTCTTCATTGTTGAACTAATTATGCTTTCTTATCCATATTCTTTGAGGTTCTTGTGTGTGACTGTTATTATTATATTGTAATTCTATTGGAGGAACTGTCATTCTACATTCTTTGGCCATGTGTCCAATTTGTTGCACTTGTAGCATTCCATCTCAGTGCTTAAGGGTTCAAACCATTTGTAGCTTATGTTGTGTGTTTCACTATGCCTCCTCGAATAATCATTTCATGTATAACTTTCATGGTTGTCTCTGTTCTTGTTATTTGCTCTGCAATTCACAACCTTATGTCAAAAATTGTTACATGAATAATATAAACCAAGAAAAATGGTTTGGTACCTCATAGCAATAGATATTATAAAATGAGTTACTCTTCTGAACCTTTCTTCTTTTTTAGGCCTTCTTGTTTCGAACTGTCGTTGATTCTGAAATCTGAATCTTCTGGGTGGAGGAGTGTCTCCGTGATCTTCCTTCTAGAACTTCTTGTCTCCTCTAACTGTCTTTTCATAACTTCTTGGTTTTGTTTCTTGATCTATAGTTTTGGAGCTTGATTCCCTTTATGTATAGTTCTATCCAAGTACGAACTTGTCATGATTTGGAATTTTACTACTAGTAATATCGTCCAAAACTTTGGAGTTGTTCTGCATGTTTTTCTTTTGAAAGTCTTTTCTCAATGTGAAAATATCTACCTACAAACCTCCAATGATCCTGCATTTTTCTTCCAAACATTCTTTGAGTGCTTCTTCAATTCGTTTGTCTTCTTCAACTTGGATTTTTAATTTAATGATCATCTGCTCTAGTTCTTCAAAGTTGGAATTTTGAGTTTCCTCTTTTCTTTTTAGTTCTTCCTGTAGTGACTTGTTTTTCTTCTTTTCCCTTTTTATAACATCTTTGCCACTCAACAGTTCTTCTCTGTAGTCAAATTTTTCATCTTCATATTCTTCTTCGGTGCCTTATTCATCAAAATCTTCTACTTCCATGAATAGAACACTTTCTGTATCACTTTCACTAACTTCATCTTCATCTAATGAGGCGTTATCTTCTTCGGTGCAAAAAGTTTTCTTGAGAAATTTATTTTTGGTTCTTTTGTCTTTGTATATTTGTTTTCTATTTGAATCATCTTCTTCATTCCTTTTCTTTTTCTTATGGGGACATTTTTTAGCGAAATGGACAATACCATCATAATCAAAACACATCAATGGAAGCTTACATCTATATTTCCCGGTTCCCTTTTTCAACCTTCTGATGAAGTTAGTTACTTCTTAATCGTCTTCTAAGATGTCACTGTTGTTTCTATCCGACTTTTCCTTTTTCTTTCCATTTTTCTTTGACTTCTTGGATGTTTGAATGCTAATTTTTTTTAACTGGATTCTCATGTTTTGTTCTCATTTCATAGGCTATGAATATTCCATGTAGCTCATCCATGCTTATCTAATCCAGATATGTTCTTTCTTCTAGTGATGAGATCTTAGGATCAAATCTTGTTGGAAGATATATTATTATTCTTGAACAATTATAAATTCATCAACTTCTTCTCCCAATCCTCTAATTGCATTCAGTGTTTCATCAACTCGTAAGAAGTAAGATGCAATATTTTCATCTTCCTTCATCTTCAACTCTTCAAATTGACCTTTGTTAGTTTGAATCTTTGCTTCTTTGAATTTTGTGTCTCCTTCATAAACATTATGAAGTTTGTCCCAAATATCCTTTGCGGAGCTGCAATGCATAACTTTGACATATACCAAATCAACCAGACCATTCAGGATAGCATTTTTGGATTTCAAATTATTTAGACTAAGTTTCCTTCCATTTTCATTTGTTGGAGGAATGACAGGTTCTTTATATCCATCTACTACTAATTTCCAAACCTCAAATCTCTGTGCTTGTACATATGTTTTCATCCTTCTACTCTAGAATGCATTGTTTTGTCCATGAAACTGTGGTATTCCATTTTTATACATATTGTTTCTCTCCATGATCTACCTTCTAGTGGTTAAATTGATTCCTGAAGGAACTTGCTCTGATACCAATTGTTGGATTACTAAGAGGGGGGGTGAATCAGTGATAGAGTTTTTTAATCCTTATTAACCATAGTATATAAGTGATGTTTAATGTTACGATCAATTTACCAATATAATTCAACAAGTGCAGAATAAATGAACTATGAACAATGAGAAATCACACCATGTTGCAGCATGTGTATGTACATGACATGTCTATAGTATGTAGCTTGTGTATGTACACTGCCTCTATCACATCAACCTGTAACTTGGTCACTGTGTCCAATCTATAGTTTTTCCCTATGCATA
The DNA here is from genome assembly GCA_000966675.3 of Picea glauca. Lineage (NCBI taxonomy): Eukaryota > Viridiplantae > Streptophyta > Pinopsida > Pinales > Pinaceae > Picea > Picea glauca. Next base: position 116,551 of record JZKD02S0387714.1, read on the forward strand.
CATCATCAAACATATCCCTTAACCAAGTGCATTTATGTCTCTCTAGTCATGTGCCATACATGTGTATACAATCATGATCAGGTGTAATAACCATCACATGGACTAGACATGAAACCCTCACTGATATGTAGTCTCAAAATACACCAACAACTTTACAAACACATCACAACCAAAACCCTCAACCATGTACCAATAAATACAAGATATGCCTCGAACTCAAACCAACAAGATGTATCAATGACTAATACTAGACATACCAGCACAATATTTCTGTAGATCTGGCTCATATAGTAAGTGCCATACAACCAATCACCTCTCTAAGGAAAATCCTCAATCTCCCATAACCATATCTCATATAGACAACAATATCCAACTACTCATAAGAATACGACATACCTTTCGAATCTATAGAAAGGTTTGTTGTACCTAATCACTGTAGGGATTCCTAGGAGCTTGCTTTCAAAATCTAAAGACCTGACATCTTCATCTACTCAAGCTTTCATGGATTTTACAAACTGTGTGCAACCTCTTCTTCTTCTTTATCCTGTGTATGCACACACCCTCATCCAGTGCAGCCCATGTATGTATGCGACTTCTTCCACTGCAATCTGTGTAGACCTCAAAAACTATGGTTTTTTTTCGAGTAATTTTGCAACTCTGAATCTTTCGCCATCAACCCTCCTTTGCTACCACAAAGTTGTGTAACTTCAGATGTATAAATAAGTAATTGCAATAAACGTTTTACAAATAATAGATATTCAATGTGCTCATTAGGTGCAAATAGGAAACCCTTGCTCTCTTATTTATACTCTCCAAGTGGCTTCCTCAAGGGGTCATCTTCTAACTACCTTTACTCAACTTCCTTCTTTTAGGTATAACCCACTTCTAACCACTTGTCCACTTACAACCACTTTATCCACAAATAGTAAAATCACCACTTCTAGTTGCAACTAATTTATTTTTAATTATTTTATTTTTGCAAAAACTTAACTCATGATTAACTCCTAGTTACAACCACTTTGACTAGTAAACTTCTTCTAGAAGCTTCTAGAATAAATTGAGGTCTTTGACCTTCTAGGGGCTTCTAGATAACTCATGAGAGTTCTCCAACTTCACATGGCCATAACTCTCTAACTGTGAGGAGTTATGTGACGTTCCACATATAACTGGAAATGGAACAACATGTACTATCCATCTAGAGTAGTCTCACATACAAATACATTGATCTTCATACCTTTATACCTCAAACAAACTTAAGTCCCTTAATGATACTATTTGGGATACCGGAATTTTCTACCATACTTGTTTCAAGGGTTGACATCAATAAAAACCAACCCAATTAATCAACACCTGGAATGGAATCCTGTGCAGAAAGTGCACAGATAAAGTGATTTCCATAACATTTCCTGGCTTGGGATTGGAAGGTGGTATTTCACCTTCTCTCAATAGCCTTTTATTATTACGCACTTTCAATCTTTCTCGTAATAATATGTCAAGAAGAATTCCACCAGAGCTTGGTCAGCTCAAAGCGTTGGAAATACTCGACGTTAGCTTTAATGTGTTTTGGGGTCCTCTTCCACAATCACTTTGTAATTGTACACGCCTTTAACTGTTCAAACTTTCACAAAACGAACTTGGTGGTACTCTAGACATAGGCTTTCTAGTTTCTATGAAATTAATAATTTTTCTAGTACCACGCCTGCATCTTTGGCCCCCTACAACCGCCCCCTACAACCAACTTCAACTACTAGATTAAAAAATAGTAGGTGATCTCCCTAATTACCTTGCATTTTTTTATGATTTAAAAATCTTAATTCTTGGTTATAATAAGTTGCACAAATTTGACTCGGTGTTAGATTTATTCAACAACAAATTCACTGGAAAAAATCCATCCAATATTCATGAGCTCAATGAATTGATAGATCTTACATCTTTCAAAGTCCATGGTAATACCTTATATGAGGATATGTGCATTTTCATGAAAGACTTTGAGTATCTTATAAAATATATGAGGATGTGTGCATTTTTAAAGACCAGACAACTTGTCATCAAATTGCATCCTTATTGTGATAAGTGTTTATATCATGGCACACGAAACAAGGATGAGAGAAAATAGCAAACACTATCAACCATGAACTAAACCAATAATTGCTTAGTGCAAATGGATACTTATACTTGATCGATCGATCTATCTAGCATGCATGACATGAATGCCATGATATTTTCGTGTAATTCCTGAGTACTAATTTCAGTGTTTTCATGTCCGACGGTTCCATTGTGCCATCCTTAAACTCGCGAAGCTGTCATCCAGTCAACCTAGCGTTGTTGTCCTTTAAACACCATTGTCGTAACACGTCACACATCCGCTGAATCTCGAATTTAGTTTGGAATTTGAATTTCAAAGTTGATGGGTATGCTTCATTCAAAATCTTCTTGATTTGGAGATCGAAATAAGAAATATGGCTATTGGGATTTGAAGCCTAGCATGGCCGAATCAACTGCAACAACAATAGGCTTAGCTAACAACAGGCTTAGCTACGACAGGTTGGCGTTGATATCACTAATAGAGTAGTTCTATTGTGATCTAGGCTTGTGGGATTTTGTCAGGCCATTTGTGCTTAGAGATATCGTTTTCTTCTCAATGTATTCCAACTGTGTGTAGGTAGGGGCAAAAATGGCAGCATCGGCTTTGATATCCCTAGGTCTGGACATTCCTAGTTTGACAATTTTTGCTTAGATACTTAGATCCCATATGAGGCCTCCTCTTATAAATATTTGATGTTTGCATTAAGAGAAACAACAAGGTGCATTTTACAGTTTTTAAGTATGCTAATATTGTAATTTTTTTTTAATAATTTTGTAAGGTTTAAGTCTGATTCATCGCTCTCGTATTTGAAAGCTCCGTTGGATCAACTTCACAAATCAGTTGAGGATGTAAGAACAAGGAAGTCATGGAAGAGCTCACTTCCATCGCTTATCGCCTGACGCCCGCTGTTGTTATGTTATCTTCATTGCTTGAGGTAAGCCTTGGGTATCGATCCTTCAGATTTCTTTGCTTGGAAGGGTTTTTTCTTTTTTCTTTCTAAATCTAGACATAAGGTTTGAGCAGGAATCAAATTCGTCTACGTTGGTCTTCAATGGAGTCTGTTATATTTACGATTGCATTTGTATTTCTTCTTATCATATCTGCCATGTTCGTTGTATCCTCTGCGACAGAGGAAGCGTTTGCTCCTTCCCCTGGAATGGTGGTCATAGGATCTCCCCTTTCCTTCGTCCCTATAATGGCTTCATCGCTTTTTTCCTTTATCGTTGCATATCTCGCTTGTGTCTAATAATCATTGGCAAAACCCTAAAGTTTGAAGGGGCAGATGGTAGCCTATAAGGAAGCCATTGTCAGGGTTTTTTATTTACTTTGTATTTCCTCGTATTTTGAGTAGAGAAGAGGTTCATATTTGCAACATATCTTCGCTTTGGCTTTGGCATTGGCATTTTAAGTGCAAACTATACTTTTAATTTATAAAAGAGGTTTTAATATTATTAAATAAAATTATTTTAGCAATATAAATTTTATAACTGTTAATTATTTATTAGTACAAGTTTATGAATTTTTTTTTTATGAAATTAATAATAACATTTATACATTTGGTTTTTAACTTTATTTTCACTATTTTCATAACACAATAGAATATTTTACTACTAAATATATTTTAATATTATATTATTCATATAAGTTCATATTACCTCATACAAGCACTAACAATTACAATCTTCACTCCCACTCTCGGCATCTTCATGGTGTCTACGGCCATGACACTCGGAGGCTGGAGATCTAGTCTTAACCCATTATTATTTATTCCTTTTGCTCCTTAAAGGAAAATTTAAAATGAAGCTCATCCATCAACTAAATTCGAATTTCAAATTTTAATCAACCGGATAAAACTATGCACCTCATTTCACTTTCACGATGACAATGATCAACCCCTAATCTTCATTTAATGATATTCATTCTATACAATTTACTTTTCTTGGAAACGGTTACCTTCAAGCATCCTTTGAATATGTGAATGCAACATGAGAAGAACCATAAATCCCTCATAAATCCCTTTTAAAATCCCTTTTAAGGATGTAATGTGATGGTATTGCTAATAGTCTCATGTTATTTGGCCTTCCAACCTAGTTTAATAGTCTCATGTTATTTGGCCTTCAAACCTAGTTATGTACGGTAGTATAAATTATAATTTGTTTTCCATTATTTAAAATAATGGAA
>JZKD02S0387714.1:128435-158027 GCA_000966675.3 Picea glauca
ATATATATATATATATATATATATATATATATATATATATATATATATATAAATATTTCCAATTTTAGCTAAATTAAATATTCAAATTGACAATTATATCAGATAAATAGATCTTTTCAAGTTTAAATAATATTAAGTATATAAAACTTGGCAATCATAACATGTTGATTTATATAAGATGCAATTAGGTTTTAGTGATATTGAATACACACTTGCAATGAAATATCATCATAGTTATAACAAAATTATTCACTGAAGAAATGAAAAGATTGTAGTTAATTATATATAGGAGTTAATTATTGTGGATGTCTACATTTTTCAATAAAATGAAGGAAACAGAGTAAAAATAAATCTAATTCAAAATTAGTCTTTAAAAACATACAATTAATTATTACCAAATCTATAAGTTTTAAAATGTACATGTTATAATTATAATAAGTTAAACTCACTTAGTCTTTCTCATATTTGAGAGAGTGCAACTAAGACACTGAGATTGTTCATGTATTTTAATATTTTTAATTAAACTTTGAACATGTCTTAGTTTTAAAATTTTACATTAAAAGTAGACATTTATTTATTTATTTAGTCAATATTATATATACATTTTAAATGGACACGTGTGAATTACAAATATCCCCCATAGTGGGTTGTATAATGGGCTTCTAGGCGCAATAAAAGCCAACATTTTTTTTTAAAATGGGCACCTGTCAAGTCCACGTTGAGCACAACAGGAATTACACATCTCTCCTATATTGGGTTGTAGAATTCACCTCTAAACACAACAAGAGATGCAAAAGTGCTTATAAAAGAAAGAAATGTCAATCACAAGAAAACACCAATGGTATAGGTGCCCTTAGGCATAAATAATTTTATATGAGAGATCAAGAAGATCACAAGATGAGATAATACAAATGATATTTTTTGTGTATTTATAAACAAATCAAGTAGGGTTCTACCCCCAAGAAGTGTTAGTGATATCCTACATGTACAAGTTTGATTATATTAGCCTTAACCACTCCCTTTTATGACAAGGTACGGTAATAAATGATCAAATGATGAATTTAGCCATGATTAAAAATACATAATTAGTTATACATTGAGTGTGTTGTAGCCATATGTGAAGATTACACCCATAATTTAAGCAGCCCCCTTAATATGAACAGTTAGATAGAAATCATTACATCACTAGATTTACTCATGCCCCACTTAATATTGAAGAAGGGAATCAACCCCTTGAAATCCATATTACTCACTAAATCCATCATGATCACTAATGAGATGACAAAAATTGTGCTCCAGAGTGATTTGGGGGCAGGTTCTATAATTTTGTAGGAATAACAACAACCTGATGCAGGAGCATCTCAAGCGAGCGAGCACGGAGGAAAAAGAAAAACAGCTGGAAAAGCGCCGAGCACAAATTTTGAAATTATCTTGAAGTTAATGAGCCAATCTTAAATCAGATAATTAAGAAGGAGCGCACATGTAAAATGTAAATGGACCTTGAGCGATCCACTCTCATCCTTTGTAGGTAGAAGGCATTTATGATAGTTAACGCAGGTAGATAGAATTGAATGTTAGATTAGACAGTTTTGGAGCGCAAGAAGGAAACAGGAAATAGACACCCTCATTGTGTATTGTAACATAGAAGAGAATAGATGAGAGATTATTCCAATTGAGAGCATAGAAGAGAAGCAGAGAGCTGAAGTGAGAATTCCATGTACAGAAGTTCTGGATTAATACAAAGAAGGTTTTGATTCAGACTCATGGTGTTCAAATATTCTTTGTGTATGCATCTTTGAATGTTATGCTCATAAATGTTTTACTCTTTCTGTCATGCAATTGATTTTATGCTATGTATGAATGATTTCTTTTTTAATGTCTAAAATCTGAGAGAGAGAGAGTAAGGGAAATGAGTTTCAATTGTTTCTCTATCTGAGCAAGAGTTCTTGTAAGGTGTGCAGTTAAATTGTCTGCAAGGAGTGCATTGAAAAAGGGTTCATAGGTTTGTCTCTGAAAGCTCATATAGGGTAGCTCTTGTTCTCATTCACTCAGAAGTGCAGTTAGGCACATGAGCTGTGCAACGAGTGCGTAGGCCAAGGAAAGTCTCAGAGTTGTGAACCTGAGTGAAGTATTCAGAGACTGATGTTGCAGGTGTGCACAGAGTCGAAGGAGTTCAACACTTGAAGTGTTTGAAGGTTTCTGCAAGGAGTGCGAGAAGGAGGTTTTCTGAGAAACTTGAAGTCATAGGGAAGCTCAGAAGAATTTTAACCTTTGAAGGAGTCGAAGGAAGGTAAGAGGCCAAGTGTCTTGAAGAATCGGAGGAAGACGTAGCGACGTCGGACCACAGGAGGGGAATTTCTCAAAGAAAGAGATGGATGGTCGAAATTCTCTGTGGAGAATCTGCGAAGTCCTGTGAGCCGTTAGATCTCACGGAGGAGCAGGGGAGTTACCACAAGTATTCCTACAGGTTCTAAGCTCAGGAGGAGTAGAACCATAGATCGAAGCCACATGAGCTATTGGATTTACACGTGGATTTCTAGTTTCGTGGTTTCCTAGGTTGAAGTCCCGTAATCTTTGCAACAGGACTTGCGAAATCATGAAACACGAAGTCCCAAGGGAAAAAGGATCGTGTGGACCACAGGAATCGACAAAGTGGACAGGTGGTGCACTATCAACATGGAAGTCAACCTCCGTTGACCATTTCAGGGTTTTGTGGGGTGAAGACCTGAATTCTTCGCATTAGGAATCGCGAAATCGCGAAGTCCAGAGTCTCGACGGAAAGGGGGGTTGTTGAAAAGTCAAATCTTGCAAGCATATTAGAGGTTCAGTAAATCGAGATTCGGGAGTCGAGGAGACGAGTTGCTCGACATCGTGACCGTCGAAATCACGATAAGGAGAAATCCAAACCAGGGAGAGAAAGGGTCAGCGTTGACTGGGTTTTGGGTTTCAGAGATTGAGAAAAAAGGTGTTTGACCACCGGATTCGCGAAAGTGTGAAGCACGATCTCCCGATTATAAGGGGGAATTTCTTGAAGATTATTGTGGGTGCATATTTCCCGAAAGGGAACTAGAAGAGCCATTTCTGAGAGCTCTTTAGGCTAGTGGAAGAGGAAAGATCCTATGCATGTGACCTTCTGACCTGTGGGTTGAGGAGGGCTGCGTCAGGTTTGGTATCAGAGCTCAGAAAGGTTTCTTTGCTTTCTGTAGTAGAGAAAAAGAGAATTCACCATGCCTCCAAGGAGAAGAGATAGGAAAACACCCAATCTGCCAGACGAAAGGGAAATACTGAGAAGAAGAGGTAGACAGATGACTGATCCATCCATGGAGAGAGAGATGCATGACTTACGCACTAGACTCAAAGACATGGAGATAACACAGAGGCATACAATCAATGTTGGGGATCTTAGTGATTCTGAAAGTGAAATTGAGACTGAACATGAAAGGGAAGAAATTGCAGCCGAAGATGTCACAAATGAACGTTTGATTAGAGCTATTGCAAGAATGGGTGCAAGAGCGAAAATGGACATTCCAGTTTATGACAGAAATCTGGATGTAGAGGAGCTTCTAGACTGGATTAGAGCTCTGGACACATACTTTGACTATGAATATGTCGAAGAGGACAAGAAGGTCAAGCATGCTGTCATGAGATTAAAAGGACATGCATCATTATGGTGGGATGAGCTACAAGCTGACAGACATTGAAAAGGCAAGCAGAAGATCAAAAGTTGGGATAGAATGATCATGAAGATGAAGGAAAAATTCATCCCCAGAGACTATCAAATTACTTTGTTCAGGAGAATGCAGAACCTAAGACAGAAACTGATGACAGTGAAAGAATACACTGAAGAATTCTACAGGCTGAACATCAGGGTAGTTCATCGAGAAAGAAATGATGAAAAGGTTTCCAGATACATGAATGGCCTGAGATACGACATCTAGGATTAGATGAGCATGGTAACCATTCGAGCATTGGAAGATGCTTATCAGTTGGCTCTAAAAGCTGAAGAGAAGCTGAGCCGAAAGAAGGGTCAAAGAGGTCGAGCTAGAAGTCAGCCCAGAGGCAAATCAGTTGCCCAGGATAAAACCAAAAGCCCAAGGAGGGCTGGAAGAAAACTCAGACTCAAATTGAGAGAGGTGGAACCTCACAGCGAGGGCAATATTCCGAACAGAAAGGGCATCATACCGAACAGAGAGGAGAGTATGTTGATAATAATATTTTTCCTCGTACTAGAGGTAGAGGAAGAGGAAGAGGTGGAGTGATAACATGCTTCACATGTGGAAAGAATGGGCACAAGTCTTATGAGTGTCCAGATAAATATAAGGAAGGAGAAGAGACTCACATCGCCGAAACACAGGGGCGGACTGTTGAGGCAGAAGATGTTGAAGGCGGAAGATCATTGATGATGCGAAAATCTCTTTTGACACCAGAGAAGGAGGTGGAGAGTTCAGTCCAAAGAAACAGACTTTTCTGGACTGCTTGCAAAACCAAGGACAAGGTATGCAAGGTCATCGTGGATAGTGGTAGCACAGATAATCTCATTTCTGCAGAGATGGTAGAGAAGATGGAGCTGGAGACGATTGATCATCCAAGCCCATATAGAGTTTCGTGGCTACAAAGAGGACATCAGGTAACTATCACTAAATAGTGTTTAGTTGAATTCAAGATAAGAGGATATAATGATAAGATACTTTGTGATGTCATTCCCATGGATGTTTTTCATCTATTGTTGGGTAGAGCATGGCAATATGACAAGAATGTGATTCATGATGGGAAGAACACATACACCCTAGAGAAGAATGGGAGAACTCACATGTTGTTGTCGATTAAGGACAAGGAAGTAAAACCTGAAGTAAGCAATATTGTACTTCTCATGAGTGGGAAGGAACTTGGTATAGAGGTTAAGAAGAAGGAGGAACCACAATTCATTGTGGTCAGGAAGCCTAAAATTGTTTTAACCAGTACAAGGGTAGATGATTTACCGGAAGAGGTTCAGAAACTGTTGGATGAATTTGTTGACATAGTAGTGGATGAACTACCTCGTTCATTGCCACTGATCAGAAGTGTGAGTCATCATATTGATCTCATACCTAGAGCTAGTTTACCAAACAAAGAAGCATACAGGTTGACGTCGTAGGAGAATGAATAAGTCAAAAGAAAGGCCCGGGATTTAATGGACAAAAGGTTGGTTAGAGAAATCTTGAGTCCATGTTCTGTTCCGACAGTGCTCAGTCTGAAGAAAGACGGAGGCTGGAGGATGTGTATAGACTTGAGAGCGATCAACAAGATGACCATCAGGTACAGATTTCCATTACCAAGGATGGATGATCTGATGGATTGCTTGAGTGGAGCAAAGTATTTTTCAAAGATTGATTTGAAAAGCGGTTATCATCAAATCTGCATGAGAGAAGGTGATGAATGGAAGACAACATTCAAAACCAATGAAGGGTTGTATGAATGGCTTGTTATGTCGTTTGGCTTAACAAACGCGCTGAGTACCTTCATGAAGTTGATGAACGAAGTCCTGAGGGAGTTCATCGAAAAAAAATTCATTGTGTATTTGGATGACATACTGATTTTCAGTAAAATAGTGGCATAGCCTCTGAAACATTTGCCTACAGTGATGCAGAGGTTACAGCAGGAGAAGTTGTTGATAAACATGAAGAAATCCTCATTCATGAAGACATAACTCATCTATTTCGGTTTTTTTATTTCTACAGATAAATTGAGGATGGATCCAGATAAAGTGGAAGTGATCAAGAATTGGCCATCACCGAAGAGTGTATTTGAGGTGAGAAGTTTTCATGGATTGGCTAGTTTCTACCGAAAATTCATTAGGAATTTCAGTGGAATTAGTTCACCGATGATGGACACACTGAAGAAGAGATATAATTTTTTTCACTGGACAGAAGAAGCTAAGAAGAGTTTTAATTTGTTGAAAAGGAAGATTATGGAACAACCAATTTTGGTGTTGCCAGATTTCCAGAAGACATTTCAAGTGAAATGCGATGCAAGTTGATTTGCAATAGGGGAAATATTGAGTCAAGAAGACAGGCCAATAGAATACTTCAACGAGAAGCTAAATGAAGCGAAAGTGAAGTACTCCACTTATGACAAGGATTTTTATGCTATCATTCAGGCATTGAAGAAATGGAGACATTACTTAATCCCGAAGGAGTTTGTCTTATACAGTGACAATCATGCACTGCAGTTTGTGACTCAACAAGAGAATTTGAATCAGAGACATGTTAAATGGGTTGAATATATGAAAAATTTCACCTTTGTGATTAAACATATTTCTGGTACTGCTAACAAAGTTGTTGATGCTTTGAGCAGGAAGTGTTTGCTATTGCAGGAGTTCAGAGTCAAAACATTGGGTTTTGATGATCTCAGGAACATGTACAGAGATGATCCAGATTTTAAGGAGGCATATGAAGAAGATGAGAATCCAATTCTCAAAGATAGAAGTCAATGGGAAGAATACATGATCTAGGAAGGATTATTGTTTAAAGGTAATCAACTGTGTATTATGAAATGCTCCATGAGGGAGAATTTGCTGAAGGAGAAACACAGTGGAGGATTTGCCAGGCATTTTGGTCATGACAAGACGTTTTCAAAGTTGAATGAGTCATACTTTTGGTTGGTATTGTGAGCAGACGTCAAGAGAATTTGTCATCATTCAAAATGGAAGAAACAAAATGCAGGGTTTTATCAACCATTTCCCATACCTGAGAAGCCGTGGGATGCAATCAGCATGGATTTCGTATTGGGGTTGCCAAGAACACAAAGAGGTTTTGACTCAATCTTTCTGGTGGTGGATATATTTTCCAAAATGGCACACTTCATTCCATGTCAGAAGACCAATGACGCAACTCACATTGTGAATCTATTTTTCAAAGAAGTCATTCAACTTCACGGCTTACCAAGAAGCATAGTTTTGGATCGAGATACTAAGTTCGTGGGACACTTTTGGAGGACCTTATGGAAGAAGTTTGGAACTAACTTATCATTCAGTTCGGCTTATCATCCTTAGATGGATGGACAGACAGAAGTGGTGAGCAGAAGTCTGGGAGACTTGTTGAGAAGCCTAGTGACATAACACCATAGCCAATGGGACAACATATTACCATAGGAAGAATTTTCTTATAACGAATCGGTTAACAGAAGCACAGGACAGAGTCCATTTCAGATTGTCTATGGCATGCAGCCGAGAGGAATTTCTAAATTGAGAGATTTAGAACAAATTTCGACTAGGAGTGCTAGTGCAGAAGATTTCGCAGAGGCGATGAAGTAACTTCATAGCCAAGTGAAGGAGCAATTGCAGAGTTCAAGCCAGGAATATAAGCGTAGAGTAGATTAGCACAGGAGACAAATTCAATTTGAGGTTGGTGATCTGATTCTGTCACATTTGAGAAAAGAAAGGTTCTCGAGAGGAACATATAATAAACTGAAGATGAAGAAAATCGGACCATGTAAGGTCTTGAAGAAATTTGGGGCAAATGCTTATGAGATTGAATTACCCGATGGGATCGGAATTTCTACGATATTCAGTATCTTAGATTTGTACCCATATAAAGCTGAGGAAACAGGGACGGAAAATAAGTAGTCTGTGATCTAGTGGACAAAGAAGATGCCAGTTGCAGAAAATCCGCAGATGGAGTGCATACTGGACAAAAGGATCAACAAAAAGACCAGGCGAAAACTATACTTTGAATATTTGGTCAAGTGGAAGTGCCATCCAGTTGAAGATGCCAGCTGGGAGAATGAAGCGGAGATCCAGAAGCATAGACAACCCGTGCATGAGCTCATGGACAGGAGTCCATGAAAATTTTCAAGCGAGGGAGTATGATGCAGGAGCATCTCAAGTGAGCCAGCGCAGAGGAAAAAGAAAAATAGTTGGAAAAGCGCCCAACACAAATTTTGAAATTATCTTGAAGTTAATGCGCCAATCTTAAATGAGATAATTAAGAAGGAGTGCACTTGTAAAATGTAAACGGACCTTGAGTGATCTTCTCTCGTCCTTAGTAGGTAGAAGACATTTATGATAGTTAATGCAGGTAGATAGAATTGAATGTTAGATTAGACAGTTTTGGAGCGCAAGAGGGAAACGGGATATAGACACCCTCATTGTGTATTGTAACATAGAAGAGAATAGATGAGAGAATATGCCAATTGAGAGCATAGAAGAGAAGCAAAGAGCTATAGTGAGAATTCCATGTACAGAAGTTCTAGATTAATACAAAGAAGGTTTTGATTCAAACTCATGGTGTTCAAATATTCTCTGTGTATGCATATTTGAATGTTATGCTCATAAAGATTTTACTCTTTATGTCATGCAATTGCTTTTATGCTATGTATGAATGATTTCTTGTTGAATGTCTAAAATTTGAGAGAGAGAGAGTAAGGGAAATGAGTTTCAATTGTTTCTCTATCTGAGCAAGAGTTCCTACAAGGTGTGCAGTTAAATTGTCCGCAAGGAGTGCATTGAAAAAGGGTTCAAAGGTTTGTCTCTGAAATCTCAGATAGGGTAGCTCTTGTTCTCATTCACTCAAAGGTGCAGTTACGCACAGGAGCCGTGCAAGGAGTGTGCGGGCCAAGGAAATTCTCAGAGTTGTGAACCTAAGCGAAGTATTGAGAGACTACTACTGCAGTTGTGTGTAGAGTCGAAGGAGTTCAACACTTGAAGTGTTTGAAGGTTGACACAAGGAGTGAAAGCATAAGGTTTTCTAAAAGACTTGAAGTCGTGGGGAAGATCAGAAGGATTTTAACCTTCGAAGGAGTCGAAGCAAGGTAAGAGGCCAAGTGTCCTGAAGAATCGGAAGAAGGCGTAGCGATGTCAGACCACAGGAGGGAAATTTCTCAAAGAAAGAGATGGACGGTTGGAATTCTCTGTGGAGAATCCGTGAAGTCCCGTGATACATCAGATCTCATGGAGGAGCAAGGGAGTCATCGCGATTATTCCTAAAGGTTCTAAGCTCAAGAGGAGTATAACCATAGATCCAAGCCATAGGAGTCATTTGATTTACATGTGGATTTCTAGTTTCAGGGTTTCGTAGGTTGAAGTCCCGTAATATTTTCAAAAGGACTTGTGAAATTATGAAACACGAAATCCCGAGGGAAAAAGTATTGTGTGGACCACATGAATCGACAAAGTGGATAGGTGGCGCACTATCGACATAGAATTCAACCTCTGTTGACCATTTCAGGGTTTCGTGGGGTGAAGACCCAAATTCTTCACATTAGGAATCATGAAATCGCAAAGTCCAGAGTCCCGACGGGAAGACGGGTCGTTGAAAAGTCAAAATCTTGTGAGCATATCGGAGTTTCGGTAAATCAGGATTCAGGAGTCGAGGAGACGAGTTGCTCGACATCGCAACCGCCGAAATCGCGATAAGGAGAAATCTGAACCAGGGAGAGAAAGGGTCAGCATTGACTGGGTTCCAGGTTTTGGAGATTGAGAAACAAGGTGTTTGACCAAAGGATTCACGAAAGTGTGAAGCCCGATCTCCTGAATATAAGGGGGAATTTGTTGAAGTTGATTGTGGGTGCAGATTTCCCGAAAGGGAACTAGAAGAGCCATTTTCGAGAGCTCTTTGGGCCAGTGGAAGAGGAAAGATCCTGTGCATTTGACCTTCCGACCTGTGGGTTGAGGAGGGCTGCATCACAACCTCATTCATAAGTGTCCAAGGTGGAGGTGGAAAAGTCTCTTGATAACTCTTAGAATGTTCATATAGAAAATTGATTTCTGCAACAATGGAAAAGATAGTTCACTTAGGCATAGGCCTTGTCCTTTACAAAGGAATATGATAATTTTTCATCGTCATCATTGAATAATGGAGTGAAACTAATAGGAGCATCAACATTTATAGCATGAGAACTATATCATCCATTTATAAGAGCATCTTCATTTAAAACATGAAGACAAGATGATATATGAAAATAGTATCTTGAGGAAGTGGAGATAAATTTTTAATAGAAAGGCTATATGAGTCATCAATAGAGTCCTTAGAAGCCATATGAATCTACCCATATACTATAGAAGTACTACTTGGGAGATTACTTGTAGAAGTAGGAAGAGGACCGACATCATACTATGAAGGAGGAGGGTCCAATAAGACATGGTAGGATTCATCTAAAAGTGGAATTTAGAGTGATGAGAAGAGTAATGGTCCATGAAAGAATGTTTAAAACCATATAATGAATCTTCTGAAATAAGTAATGGAATAGATCCTAACAGAATTTTAGCAAGAACCTCATCAAAAATATGTTCTATATATTCAACCAATTGGTGAGTAGTGGGATCATAGAGGGGGTAGGCCTAGAAAGATTCTGTGTATCCAACTAGAGTGGAGTGGGATTCTAAATATGATGATATGTTTCACCTTTCAATAAGAGCATGGGCCAATCCAGAAGATCCAAAAATCCTAAAAATGGGAAATAAATGTTTTTTTTCCAAAATATATCTCATATAGGGTCATACTTTTAAGAACATTAGTAGGGGCTTGATTCATTATATGGGATGTGCAATAAAATACTTTCCCATGATGAAATATTTTGTATTTTAGAATGAGGCATGTTGTAAGCCATCTTTATGATATCCCTATACTTCCATTCAATTATTCCATTTTGATGTGAAGTATAATGATTGATTCTATACCAAAAGATGTTGTAAGAAGTGACAAGTGGCTACAAATAGTTGGTGATATATTCGTATCCTCCATCATCCCATATACACTTAATCTTCCACTTGATTTCACTCTCAACTAGAGTTTTAAATTCCATAAACTTCTCAAACACCTCATTGTTGGATTTAATGGTGTACACCCAAAGAAATATGGAAAAACAATCAGTAAAAGTGAAAGTGAGGTTGAAGTACTTGGATACCATAAAAGAATTGGTGGCCATGGGACTAGAGATATCACTATGATGATATCAAGAGGTTAAGAATCTTGACTCACTTTATCCTTAAGAAAGGACCTTCATAAATGCCTCCCCATCACATATCCCTCACTAACACCATTAGGTGGTTCAATATGTGGGAAGTCATTTCCATATGTATGTTGAGTACATTTTTATGCTTCTATTCACTCCATAAACTATACTTTTGCCTCCAAAACCGTCCATTTTGCCTTCATATTATTCCATATTTTTGTAACGAACCTCCTATTTCGTCACGACATCAAGCCTCACATAACAAGTGCAATTTTTTATTTTATTTTTGTGTGTGTAGGAAGGTAAACATGACATTATACTCAATGACGCAACACTACGATGAACACCATGCAAGAAACTCACGCAACAACATCATGATGACCTAACAAGAATAAGAATGACTAACCTGCCCATCCTACCCTGCAATGGTTAGGATCTCCAGGACACATAAGCAACACTCAAGCCCAGGTTCCCATTGATTTTGACCATTTAAGGTCTTAGGGCTGGCAACTGTTCTGAGGAACAAGGAGGTGTATACATCCCGCCCGACACAAGCAGACCAAGCAATTAAATGTTTACAACCAAGTACAACAATAATTAAAGGAATAACCACATCCTCTATGGAAAGCGCAAGTAGAAAAAAAAAAACTCCATCAACAACCAACCATTATTTAAGACAAAAGGGCATTATCTACGACTTAATTTGGCATTAGTTACAGATCAATTACTCAATTAATTTCCATTAGTCGATGATTCAATACCCAAACTTTAAAAATAAAGTAAATTTAATTAATTGCAAATCTCAATTACTAATATCATAATAACTTATTGTACTTAGCTTAAAAATACATTACATTTTATATGTTATCCAATAACAATACAAATCCTTTTTATAATCAACCTATATTCATTTAGCCATGGAAATTTATATTAATTAAAAGAGGAAGGTAAGTGTTGTTTGAACCAATCTAACCATCACGAGAATTATAAAACCACTTTTTTTTTGTCAACATATGATAAATTCAACTCCATAACTTAGGTGCGGGAATATTATTAGTAGCCAAACATTATGCCAAGTAAAAAGCATCTAAATCAACAACAAGAAAACTAAAGGCTAAGTCGTAAATCTTGATTTGAACATTTAATTAAAACCTAAATCTTGATTTTAAGAATTAAAAATAAATGATAATTACTAACAAAAATTACCTTTAGGTGCTACATGACAATTTGGCAACTATGAATGCATGCCAGAAAATCCGAACGGCATATGCCACTTTATACTAACAACATTATAGAGAAACTTTTAAAAACGAAAGGTTGTATCATCTGTTTCAGGAACCCAAAAAAGGGTTGATTTCAACTCACTTACTAAACAACTAAGTTTGGGAGCTCCCAGGTGGAATGCTGAAGTAAGGGATGACATCAAATTCGTGGGTACCACACAAACTATAGAACTTACTAGTAACACGGAATTTAAATTTGGGCATGACGGATTTTATTTCATTTGTCCAAAATAGTGTATAAACCAAAATGCAAACTCTACAAATCAACGTAGACACAGACCAAAACAAATGCAGGAAAAAGGGATAAGTTGATAAAACGTGATTGTAAGGATGGATGAAAGGCAGAGTTACCTTGCCATGATCAAGTGATGAACACACAGGACGAATTCACCATTGATTGATAATTACTCAGAGTTAATTACTCCATTAAAACTGATGAAGGTGTAAAGTTTAATTGGCCATATTCAATGATGAATTAGACAAAATCGAATTCGTCATTACATGATTTTTTTTTTTTCACAGTTAAACTGATTTCTTGGGGTAATCTACATGCTCGACCGAAATGATGACGACATTGATTGGACCTGGTAACTGTGTGCAACATTGACAGCCCTGAATATCACAATGGTAATGTAATGGACGTATATTTCTTCTATCAAAGCATTATTTTCATAGAAACGTTATGTTGCCTATTTTTGAAATCTGATCGAGACCTAAGAAATCAGTGTATGTTAAATATTCTGTGATGCCGTGCTAATTGTGATCACATTTTCTGAAGAGTCGACACGACTAAAGTCTCGGGAGGTGGTATTAAGGTAGCAATGTAACAACAAAAATTTATCCATTGGCACAATCACAAAGTATTGAGAATTTTTCAAACGGAAATCCAGTTAAGTGATGAAGACACAAGGCAAAAAAAACGCTCAATAAGAATTCACCCCAGGTGTAAATTCGCCCCAAGACTTAACACAGGAATAAAATCGCCCCAAAATTCGCTCAGGTAAGAAAAATAATCTTTCTCAGGAAAAAGAAACTAAAACTATACCCAATAAATAAATTGTACTGAAATCACCCTTGTAAGATAATCGCTACCTCGGAAAATTACAATGGAACAATGTGGTAGTGCAGATGAAACTGTAAATGTTTAATATTAGAAATTCTAAAATTTCCCTTGCACAATCGGTGAAATAATGTAGGGTATATTTCCATTAAAAATAAAATTGCAGAGGACAAGTAATTCACTGGTCATCAAGATTGCGAGTGCAAAGATAATTATTTGTTAATATAAAGGAAGAGTTAAATTATTATCAATTCATAGAATGCCTAGTAAATTTATCCATCAAGCTTAAAACAAAGTCAAATGTAAAATCATGGTGACAGTAAGAGGAACGTGAGGATCCAAGGGGAAGTCATTGAGATTACCGCAGAGATAAACCAACAAGGATACGAGGCAAACATCATCCAAGAACAACATCCGAGGTAGACGGATGACAAGTATTTTAATGCCAAGGTGACAAATGTAGATCAGGCTCCTGGATGACTGTACTGGCAAGGAATGAGGAGCTAAGGACGAAAGGAAAACAACCAATAAGGACACAATCAATCATATCTAGGTGTTCATGACATGTGGGAAAATGAAGGCCATAGGAAACAACAACCAGGGAGCTAGGCTAAGAAAAGTTCTATCATCAACTTAAACAGACATCAGTTTACTTTTCCATTAAATAAGCAGATCCAAGCATAAGTCCTAATGGATTCTACTCTACAAAATAAAAAGAGTGTATCACTGCTTGATCGCCCGCTTCGAATGATGTCCAGCACTCCGTGCAACTTCCTCTCGCCGACCGTCGAGACCTCACCGATACCTCCCAACCAATGGTACGGGTACTCTTCTTCCCCCTTAGCCTCCCGAGCCACAAAGGGGCCATGCAGACTAACTAGAGATTTCGTCTAGCTCCCAACTCACCTCACAAGACCGAGCTACCACTCCTCTCTGAGACGAGTATCCCAACTCCCACAAGTAAATCAGTCAAGTTGATATTTTTGCAGTGTAACGTTACACAAACAAAAGATCCCCTTTCATCCTTCTCCTTCCTTCGTTTTATAGAGTTTGGAACTTCCCTTCTTTCCTAAAATCTCAATTAATTAAAGTTTTAAAAATAAATTCCTATAAATTCTTCTCCATACAAGTGTCACCCATCCCCTACATTCCTCCATTATCTAATTTCTTTAATTAATTAATTATCTTATTTCCCTCACCCACCTAGAGTTTCTCCTAGAATCACTCCTAGGTGTCCCCAAATTCCCTTATAGGTTTTAAAGGCTTTCCCTATTATGAAGTTGCTAATTTAGTTTAAAATTAGAAGGCTCTTAAATGGTAGAATTAAGGGCCCTTAAGATTTAAGATTTAGAATTAAGGCTCTTAAGGGGACTTAAGGGCTCTTAAATGAAGGCCATTTAAGAGCCTTCTAATTTTCCCTTTTTATGTTACCTTTTTTCTTAGTTTCCTAAATTTTAAGATTTTCCCTCTTTCCCTTTTTAATTAGAACTCAAAAATGTAGCAGTGGAATTTAACCCCTTTTCCCTTTTATCATTTAATTAGTAATTTTTTTTTTAATTATCAAAAAGATAAAATAATTAATTCCCCCTTTTTACATTTATTACCACAAATTTTATTTTTATGAATAGCTTAATTTCTTACTCCCTTCATGTTACAAGATTTAACGAAGGTCAAAATTATTATTCAAGTCATTTTTTGATTATTATAATTATTTTCTTATTTATTTATTTATTTATTTATTTGAGAAGACAAAGTTCAACCACCAGCGTAATTTAGACTTAGGCCTTAATTTTCGTACTGGGTGGTATTTAATTAGGGAAGTGTTTTAAAATTACTTAACATTTTATTTGTCTTAGGGCCATCTAGGTTCATCCCTCTATCATCAACAACATGATGTGTCCTTCAGGACGCATTAGGTGCTCCAAGGGTGCCACTCACCTCATCTGTTCATTTGTGTGACGTGCCCTTCAGGACGCACTACGTGCTCCAAGGGTGCCACTAGCCTCTTGACTGATTTGGTAGACATCAATAACCCCTGGAGTCAACATTCCGCCAGGTGAACTTGTGGGAGATTAAGGGCCTCTAAGGAATAAGGCACCCTCCTTATTGTGCGCCCCTTAGAATCATCATGAGCAACTGTTGTAGTCTGCCCTCACGACATCGTCGGTTCTCTCGAACTAGGTAATCGTTAACCTACAGTTCGAGCCATGGTGGGAGTGCTAATAGGCTGTGGCAGGGCTATTGTCCACACCTCTCCCTCAACATCTCTGGTAATCGTACATGATCCCTTTACTCCATATATGATTCTAGTTGGCAAGCTATCGTCAGCCTATGATGCAGGAGCATCGCCAACAACAAGCGAGCGGGGGAACAAACACCAACACATTTTGGCACATGATAAATTGTTTGAAATGTTTTGAAGTTTGATACGCAAAACATAAATGAAACAATTAATAAAGTGCATACTTATAGACTGTAATCAGACCTTGAGCATCCCACTCTCATCAGAAGGACTAAGAGGCATTTATATTATTAAATGTAAGTAGGTAGTTTTTAATTCCTAGATTAGACAGTTTTAGGAGCCGGAGGGAAAATGGATATAGACACCCTCACTTGTATCATTGTAACATTAGCAACATAATCAATCAAAGAGAGAGCATAGAGGAGAAGAAGCATAAATCTCTGTAGAAAAACCCATGTACACAAGTTATGAGATTAATATATGAAGCTTTGAATCAGACTCATGGTGTTCAAATACTTTCTGTGTATGCATGATTGAATGTTATGCTCATGATTGTTTTACTCTTTCTGTTATACATTTGCTTTGATGTGTGAATGTATGATTTCATGTTGAATGTCTAAAATCTGAAGAGAGGGAGACTAAAGAATGACTTTCAATTGTTTCTCTGTCTGAGCAAGAGTTTTCCTACAAGGAGTGCAGTGAAATTATATGCAAGGTGTGCATTGACAGAAGACAGTGTTCGCTTTGCAAGTTCGGGAGGGATAACATTGTTCTGATTCTTGTAGAAGTGCAAGTTAAGAACAGGAGCCGTGCAAGGTGTGTGCAGGCTGAGTAGATTCTCAGAGTTTGTAACCAGAGGGAAGAATTGAAGGACTGTTGCTGCAAAAAGAGTGCACAGAGTCTAAGAATTCAAATACTTAGAGTGTATTTGAAGATGTGCCGCAAGGAGTGCGTGCAGGAATTTTCCCCAAAGGACTTGAGGATTTTTCAATCAAGCTCAGGAGGGATAGAGTCTTTGAAGTTGTCAAAGAAAAGCTCAAGAGGGATAGTGCCTTGAAGTGTTGTAAGAAGGCGCAGTGACGTTGTTTTGCCGGTAGATAAGTTTCGTGAAAGAACACTTTGCTCATTTCATAGAAATTGTCAAGGAGGAATTTGAAGGTTGGAATTCTCCATCCGTGGAGAATTTGCGAAGTTTTGAGAGACATCGGATCATGTAAAGGAGTAGGGGAGTTACGGTTTAAAACCCTTGCATCAAGATTTGCGAGGTTGTGAAAGGCGAAGTCGAAAAACCGTGAAAGAATCTAAGCCGCCAGTTAGAAGGAGGACACATGTCGCGAGATCACCCATATCGGGGATTCAGACATCGAAGGTCAGAGAGGTAAGTCTTTCAACTTCACGAGTGGTGAAGTTGTGAAGAGAATGAGGACCGTCCATTTGAGGAGGACAGGTGGTAGAGATCGAAGGATCTCGCGAACTCGGAGGTTCGGCAGGTGAGAGCCCAAAAACTTGGGTGCTCCAAGTAGCGAGTGGCGAAATCATGAGGAGTAGGGATAGCCATTGGATCCAGAGAATGGGAGGACCATTGGATCGAGAATCCCATAGCATTTTGTGAATTTTGGGGATCGAAGGTTGAAAGGGGTTACTTTCGACATCAGAAGTCACGAAGTTCCAAGAGCCGAGGCACAAGTGTGGACATGTGGCAGAACCACAAGGTGGGGCCCGCGTGATTGGCAGGTAAACACGCATCACCGTGAGGAAGGAGTCAATGTTTCATTGACTTCTCGTGTCTTGGGAATTCACGAGATAAGAGTATATGAGCTCGACTTGAAACTCATGAAATGACGAATAGCGAAAGGAGCTAGCGTTAAGCCTAGCCGGCGGTCGCACATGGAAGGCATTGACGAAAGAAGAGCTATACCAATTTTGTGATCTTGGGTATCGCGAGATTGGAGGGGAAGAGTCAGTAGTCACAACTCAAGAAATCGTGAGTTGCGAGTTGAAACAAGCGCCTTTGGAATTGGGCCTTGGTCATAGCGCTGTGGTCGTAGGGAGAAGCAGAGCTCACGCCTAGTGTTGTTTATGCAGGGGAGCCTCCGAAAAGGACCTATGGATCGATAAATCATGATTCCAGTAGGGAATCGAAGGAGCCAATTCGGATTAAAGGGGATAAATAACGATCCTATGAGTGGATCATTGGTCTGAGGGTCGATAGGTCTGCATCAGTTTGGTATCAGAGCCCAGAAAGATTTCTTTTCTTTCTGTAGCAGGGAAAGGAAGAATCTCAGCCATGCCGCCGACAAGAAGAGACAGGAAAACACCCGATCCACTAGAGGAAAGGGAAATGCCAAGAGGAAGGGGTAGGCAGGTGCCAAATACATCCATGGAAAGAGAGATGCATGACATACGTGCCAGACTCAAGGACACGAAGACAGCACAGAGGCGCACAACTGGTGTTGGAGATGTCAGTGATTCCAAAAGTGAAAATGAAGCTAGACATGAAGGAGAAGAAGTTGCAGCAAATGAACATCTGATTAGGGCTATTGCAAGAATGGGTGCTAGAGAAAAAAAGGACATTCCAATATATGAGGGAAATCTAGATGTTGAAGAGCTTCTAGACTAGATTAGAGCTCTAGACACATATTTTTACTATGAAGATGTCGAGGAGGACATGAAGGTCAAACATGCTGTCACAATATTGAAAGGACATGCAACATTGTGGTGGGATGAGCTACAAGCTGATAGATGCTGCAAAGGCAAGAAGAAGATCAAGAGTTGGGATAGGATGATTGCGAAGATGAAGGTGAAATTCATTCCTAGGAATTAGTAAATTATTGTATTTCAGAGAATGCAAAATTTGAGACAGAAGATGATGTCAGTAAAGGAGTACACTGAAGAATTCTACAGGCTGAACATCAAGGCAGGTCATCGGGAAAGTGATGATGAAAAGGTTGCCAGGTACATGAATGGTCTGAGATATGACATTCAGGATGAGATGAGCATGATGACCATCTGAATGGTGGAGGATGATTATCAAATGGCTCTGAAGGCTGAAGAGAAGATGAACCAAAAACAAGGTCAAAGAGGCTGAGGCAAAAGTCAAGCCAAAGGCAAGTTAGCTGCCCAGGATAGAAATTAGAAACCCAAGGAAGAGTGGAAGAAACCTCATACTCAAACTGAGAGAGGAGGAAGCTCACAGAGAGGGAATCATAATGAATAGAGAGGTCAGTATGCTGATGGAAACATTTTTCCTCATACCAGAGGTAGAGGAAGAGGAAGAGGTGGAGTGGTGAAATGCTTCACATGTGGAAAGGTCGGATATAAATCTTATGAGTGTCTAGACAGAAAGAAAGAAGGTGGTGAGACTCACATTGCCGAAGCACAAAGGCATAATGTTGAGGCAGAGGATGCTAAAGATGGAAGATCACTGATGATGCGAAAAGTTCTCTTAACACCAGAGAAGGAGGTGGAGAGTTCGGTCCAAAGGAATAGACTTTTTTGGACTACTTGCAAGACCAAATACTGGGCATGAAAAATCATCATGGACAGTGGTAGCACAGACAATCTCGTTTCTACAGATATGGTAGAAAATATGGAGCTGGAGACGATTGAACATCCAAGTCCATACAGAGTTTCATGGCTACAAAAAGGACATCAGGTAAATGTCACTAAACAATGTTTAGTTGAGTTTAAAATAGGAGGGTATAAAGATGAAATACTCTGTGATGTTATTCCCATGGATGTTTGTCATCTATTGCTGGGTAGACCATGGCAATATGACAGGAATGTGATTCATGATGGGAGGAAGAACACATACACCCTAGAGAAGAATGGGAGAACTCACATGTTGTTGCCGATTAAGGACAAGGAAGTAAAACCTGAAGTAAGCAACACTGTACTTCTCATGAGTGGGAAGGAACTTGTTACAGAGGTTAAGAATAAGGAGGAACCACAATTCATTGTGGTCAGGAAGCCTAAAATTGTTTTAACCAGTACAAGGGTAGATGATTTACCGGAAGAGGTTCAGAAACTGTTGGACGAATTTACTGACGTAGTAGTGGACGAACTACCTCGTTCGTTGCCACCGATCAGAAGTGTGAGTCATCATATTGATCTCATACCTGGAGCTAGTTTACCAAACAAAGAAGCGTACAGATTGACACTGTAGGAGAATGAAGAAGTCAAAAGACAGGTCCAGGATTTAATGGACAAAGGGTTGGTTAGAGAAAGCTTGAGTCCATGTGCTATTCCGACAGTGCTCAGTCTGAAGAAAGACAGAGGCTGGAGGATGTGTATAGACTCGAGAGAAATCAACAAGATAACCATCAGGTACACATTTCCATTGCAAAGGATGGATGATCTGATGGATTGCTTGAGTGGGGCCAAATTTTTTTTGAAGATTGATTTGAAAAGTGGATATCAGCAGATTCGTATGAGAGAAGGTTATGAATGGAAGACATCTTTCAAGACTAACAAAGGGTTGTATGAATGGCTTGTTATTCCATTTGTCTTAACAAACGTGCCAAGTACCTTCATGATATTGATGAATGAAGTCATGAAGGATTTCCTCGGAAAATTTGTCATTGTGTATCTTGATGTCATACTGATTTTTAGTAAAACAGAGGCAGAGCATCTGAAACATTTGGCTATAGTCATAAAGAGGCTATAGCAAGAGAAGCTACTGATAAATAAGAAGAAATACTCATTCATGAAGACAGAGTTCATTTATTTGGGTTTTGTTATTTCCGCAGATAAGTTGAGGATGGATCCAGATAAAGTGGAGGTGATTAAGAATTGGCCATCATCGAAGAGTATATTTTAGGTGAGAAGTTTTCATGGATTGGCTAGTTTCTACTGGAAGTTCATCAGGAATTTCAGTGGAATTAGTGCACCGATGATGGACACAGTGAAGAAGAGACACAAGTCTTTTCACTGGACAGAAGAGGATGAGAAAAGTTTTAATTTGTTGAAAAGGAAAATCATGGAACAACCAATTTTGGTGTTACCAGATTTCAAAAAGACATTTCAGGTAAAATGTGATGCAAGTGGATTTGCAATAGGGGCAGTCTTGAGCCAAGAAGATAGGCCGATAGAATACTTTAGCAAGAAGTTGAATGAAGCGAAAGTGAAATACTCCATGTATGACAAGGAGTTCTATGCTATTATTTAGGCATTGAAGAAATGGAGACACTATTTGATCCCCAAGGATTTTGTCTTATACAGTGACAATCATGCTTTGCAATTTGTGACTCAACAGGAGAAGTTGAATCACAGACATGTTAAATGGGTTGAATACATGCAAAACCTTAATTTTGTAACTAAGCATATTTCTGGAACTGCTAAAAAAGTTGTTGATGCTTTGAGTAGGAAATGTTTGTTGTTGCAGGAATTCAGAGTCAAAACACTGGGTTTTGATGATATTAGGGATATGTACAGAGATGATCCAGATTTTAAAGAGGTGTATGAAGCAGCTGAGAATCTAATTCTCAGAGACAAAAGTCAATGGATAGAATACATGATCCAGGAAGGACTACTATTTAAGGGTAATAAACTTTGTATTCCAAAATGCTCCATGAGGGAGAATCTGTTGAAGGAGAAACACAGTGGAGGATTGGTCGGGCATTTCGGTCATGACAAGACGTTCTCAAAGTTAAATGAGAAATATTTTTGGCCAGGAATGAGAGCAGACGTCAAAAGGTTCTTGGAAAGATGCATAATTTGTCAGCATTCAAAGGGGAAGAGGTAGAATGCAGGATTTTATCAACCGTTACCCATACCTCACAGACTGTGGGATGCTGTAAGAATGGAATTCATATTGGGGATGCCAAGAACACAAAGAGGGTTTGACTCGATCTTTGTAGTGGTAGATAGATTTTCTAAGATGGAACATTTTATACCATGTCAAAAAACCAGTGACACAACTCACATTGCGAATCTATTTTTCAAAGAGGTCATTCGACTTCACAGCTTACCCAGGAGCATAGTTTCGGATCGAGACACCAAGTTCATGGGACACTTCTAGAGAACCTTATGGAAAAATTTTGGAACAAACTTGTTGTTCAGTTCATCTTATCATCCTCAGATGGATGGATAGACAGAAGTTGTCAACAGAGTTTTGGAGACTT
The DNA here is from genome assembly GCA_000966675.3 of Picea glauca. Lineage (NCBI taxonomy): Eukaryota > Viridiplantae > Streptophyta > Pinopsida > Pinales > Pinaceae > Picea > Picea glauca. Next base: position 150,072 of record JZKD02S0387714.1, read on the forward strand.
GTTGAGGAGTTTAGTGACTGAACATCACAGTCAGTGGGACAACATTCTGCCACAGGTGGAATTTTCTTATAATGATTCAATCAAAAGAAGCATAGGGCAGATTCCATTCCAAATTGTTTATGGGACACAGCCAAGAGGACTTTCTGAACTGAGGGATTCCGAACGGAATGAGATAAGAAGTGCTAGTGCTGAAGATTTTGCCGAAGCAATGAAGGAAATTCATAGCCAAGTGAAGGAGCGATTGAAAAACTCTAGCCAAGAGTATAAGCACAGAGTAGTTCAACACAGGAGACAAATTCAATTTGAGGTTGGTGATTTGATTCTTGCACATCTGAGAAAGGAAATATTCCCGAAGGGGACATATAACAAATTGAAGATGAAGAAGATCGGACAATGTAAGGTCTTGAAGGAATTTGGGGCAAATGCTTATGAGATTGAATTACCCAATGGGATCAAAATTTCTCTGATATTCAACATATCATATTTGTACCCTTACAAAGCCGAGGAAGCAGAAATAGGTAATGAACAACCAGAGGTTTCGTGGACTAAACAGATGCTAGTTGCAGAGAAACCACAGATGGAAAGCATACTGGACAAAAGAGTTAGCAAAAGGACCAGAAGAAGGGAATACTTTGAATACTTGATCAAGTGGAAGGGAAATACAGTTGAAGATGCCAGTTGGGAGAATGAAGCAAAGATCCAGAAGCATGGATAGACCATGCGAGAGCTCATGGTCAGGATCCCATGAAAATTTTCAAGCGAGGGAGTATGATGCAGGAGCATCACCAACAACAAGCAAGCGGGGGAACAAACACCAACGCATTTTGGCACATGATAAATTGTTTGAAATGTTTTGAAGTTTGATACACCAAAAATAAATGAAACAATTAAGAAAGGGCATACTTATAGATTGTAATCAGACCTTGAGCGTCCCAGTCTCGTCTGAAGGACTAAGAGGCATTTATGCTAGTAAATGTAAGTAGGTAGTTTTAAATTCCTAGATTAGACAGTTTGAGGAGCTGGAGGGAAAACGGATATAGACACCCTCACCTATATCATTGTAACATTAGCAGCATAATCAACCAAAGAGAGAGCGTAGAGGAGAAGAAGCAGAAAGCTGTGTAGAAAAACCCATGAACAGAAGTTCTGAGATTAATATATGAAGCTTTGATTCAGACTCATGGTGTTCAAATAATTTTTGTGTATGCATGATTGAATTGTTATGCTCATGATTGTTTTACTCTTTCTATTATACATTTTCTTTGATGCATGAATCTATGATTTCATGTTGAATGTCTGAAATCTGAAGAGAGGGAGAGTAAATAATGAGTTTCAATTGTTTCTCTGTCGGAGCAAGAGTTTTTCGGCAAGGAGTGCAGTGAAATTGTCCACAAGGTGTGCATTGATAGAAGTCAGAGTTCATCTATGCAAGCTCAGGAGGGATAACATTGTTCTCATTCTCGCAGAAGTGCAAGTTAAGCACAGGAGCCGTGCAAGGTGTGTGAAGGCCGAGTAGATTCTGAGAGTTTGTAACCTGAGGGAAGAATTGAAGGACTGTTGCTGCAAAAAGAGTGCACAGAGTCTAAGAATTCAAATAGTTAGAGTGTATTTGAAGAAGTGACGCAAGGAGTGCGTGCAGGAATTTTCCCCAAAGGACTTGAGGATTTTTCAATCAAGCTCAGGAGGGATAGAGTCTTCAAAGTTGTCGAAGAAAATCTCAAGAGGGATAGTGCCTCTAAGTGTTGTAAGAAGGTGCAGTGACATTTTTTTGCAGGTGGATAAGTTTCGTGAAAGAACACTTTGTTCATTTTGCAGAAATCGTCAAGAAGGAATTTGATGGTTGGAATTCTCCGTGGAGAATTCACAAAGTTTTCGAGAGCCGTCGGATCGTGTAGATTAGCAGGGGAGTTACAATTTAAAACCCTTGCATCAAGATTCATGAGGTTGCGAAAGGCGAAGTCAAGAAACCGTGAAAGAATCTGAACCACCCATTAGAAGGAGGACACGTGTCGTGAGATCACCCATATCAGGGATTCAGACATCGGAGGTGAAAGAGGGAAGTATTTCAACTTCGTGAGTGATGAAGCTGTGAAGAGAATCAAGACCATCCATTTGAGGAGGACAGGTGGCAGAGATCGAAGGATCTTGTGAACTCGAAGGTTCGACAGGTGAGAGCCCAAAAACTTGGGTGCTCCAAGTCGCAAGTGGCGAAATCGCGAGGAGCGGGGATAGCCATTAGATCTAGAGAACGGGAGGATCGTTGGATCGGGAACCCCCATCGCATTTCATGCATTCGGGATTTTGGAGGTTGAAAGGGGTCACTTTCAACATCAGAAGTTGCGAAGTGTCGAGAGCTGAGGCATGAGTGTGGACACGTGGCAGAACCACAAGGTGGGGCCCGCGCGATTGGCAGGTAAACACGCGTCGCCTGGAGGAAGGAGTCAATGTTTCATTGACTTCTCACATCTCGGGAATTCGAGAGATAAGAGTACGTGAGCTTGACATTGAAACTCGCGAAGCAGTGAATAACAAAAAGAGCTAGCGTTAATCCTAACCAGCGGTTGCATGTGGAAGGCACTGACGAAAGAAGATCTATACCAATTTCGTGATCTCAGGTATTGCGAGATTAGAGAGGAAGAGTCGGGAGTCACAACTCACGAACTCGCGAGTTTCGATTTGCTAAAAGCTCCTTTGGAATTGGGCCTTGGTCATAGCGCTGAGGTCGCACAGAGAAGCGGAGCTCGTGCCTAGTGTTGTCTGTGCAGGGGAGCCTCTGAAAAGGACTTGTGGATCGATAAATCATGATTCCAGCAGGGAATCAAAGGAGCCAATTTGGCTCAAAGGGGATAAAGAATGATCCTATGAGCAGATCATCGGTCCAAGGGCCGATAGGTCTGCATCAGCCTGCATCATCAACAAATCATGTAAGAACATATCCATATCATATCATCCAGTCAGTTGCACTAAAATCACAGTATAACAATCAAACCCCAATGGCACACTCCCTGACTCGATCCAGAGTCCAAGGGGTTCCATCGATGCCTCTGCATCCTGAAGGTCCAAAACCCTTTACACTCAATAAAACCGAGTCAATAACACCTGTCTATGTCAATGTAGTAAAACAAAATGTCATCAACCCATAACGCCTCATAATCAAAATCAAAAGTTTTAATAGCATAATAATCCGGATCACTTGCGAGCAAGTGTCCTCAAAGATTAAGTTCGCTCAGTGTGTTAGAGAGGAATGTTACATACATCCCCTCTTGGTATAAACTTCGTCACGAAGTTTCACAATATAAATGCCGAAATAAAGTGTATCACAGTATCATATGTCTATCTATCAAATAAAAATGGAAATTGTTGGCGCATATCATATGCAGCCTCCCAGGTCGCTGAGTGCAGACTATAATTGTTCCACTGGACCTTGACCTGATCTACCATTCAATGTCGTAGCTGTCGAACGTGATGATCCAAGACGCATACAGCTTAGCTGTGAGCGCTACCTCATTCGATACTTGCAAGGAACTCATGTCAATAACATGTGTAGGATCACTAATATAATGTCTCAAAACAGATACATGAAAAACATCGTGCATACGCCTCAAGAAATCAAGCAAGGCTAGTCGATAGGCCACGGGCCCCTTTCTTTCCACAATCTCGAAAGGTCCCATGAACCTAGGAGAGAGTTTATCTCCCTTCCCAAACTTGATCGAACTCTTATGCAGTTTAACCCGCAAGAAGATTCGATCGCTGACATCGTAACTATGGTCGTCATGGTGCGCATTGGCATAACTCTTCTGTTGATCCTATGCTTCTTTAATCCTTTGTCTTATTGTTTGTATTTGCTCTTCCATTTCCTAGATAACTTCTGTTCCCACTAGGACCCTATCATCAATCCAATCCCAACTCAAAGTCATCTAACATGGTCACCCATAAAGAAACTCGAAAGGTGCCATCTTAATGGTGCTCTAGTAACTGTTTGATGCAGGAGCATCCACAACACATCAAGCGAGCCAGCACATGAGGCAGAAAGAACAGCTGGATAGGCCAGCACACAAATTTTGAAATGCTTTGGAAAGTTGTTGCACCTCCCTTTAAATGAAGGCATTCATAAGGAGCGCACTATGTGTATGTAAATGGACCTTGAGCCTTTACGCTCACGTCCTTAGTAGATGAGAAGGCATTTAATAAGATTTAATGTTGTTAGATAGGAATTAATTGTATATTTGATAGTTGTAGAATTCGGGAGGGCAAACGGAATATAGGCGCCCTCCTTTGTATCATTGTAACAGTAGTATTCATTCAGGGGAAAGAAGAGGAGAGCAAGCAGAGAACTTGTGAAGAACACCCATGTACAGATTGAATTAATAGAAGAAAGTCTTTGATTCACTTTCATGGTTTGTGTTGTTTCTCTGTGTCAATATTATGCTCATGAGTTCTTGTTTCCTTGCATGCATTTGCTTTGATATGTTGTGTGTGTGATTTCATAATTGAATTGAAATCTGTGAGAGAGAGGAGAATGAGTTTCAATTGTTTCTCTGTTTGAGCCAGGAGATTCCTGCATAGAGTGCAGTCGAATTCATCCGCATAGAGTGCGTTGATGAGGCTCAATAGTTAAGCTCTCATTCTCGTTCACCCAGAAGTTGATTTGGGTTGGTAGAGCCGAGCAGGAGAAGTGCAGGCTGAAATTGAAGTTTCAGTTGTAAGTCTGAACAGGGGGCTAAGGACTGTTGTAGCAGGAAGTGAACAGAGTCTGAAAAAAAAAAATCAACACTTTGAGAGTTGTTGGAGGTCGAGCACGAGAATCGTGTGCAAAGTCTCTGAAGGAGTCAGAGTTGACAAAGCTCGGGAAGGATAGTTCCTTCGTGGATGCTGTGGGAATATACCCAGGAGAGGCTCGAGCAGGACAGAGCTTTGGAGCAGGAGAAATCCTCGAGGAGGAGAATCAACGGTTAGGATTCGCAGGAGGGATTCGCGAAACCCCGCTGACCATTGGATCTTGGAGAAACTGTGCGAGGTTTAATCCTTTAGGCGCAGGAGGGAAGGACCAAAGTCCATCGGGGTTCGGCCTTCAGCGTTTGACGAGGTGAGAGTTCATACTCATTGAAATCGCGAGTAGCGATTTCCCAAAGTAATCGGAACCGTTGATTTCCATGGGACAGGTGGCACGATATCCCTAGGAATCGGGGTTCGGCATTCGGGGTTTTCCAAAACACAAGTATCGTGACCTTTGAAATCATGATCCCGCGATTCCCAATATAGCGGAGAGAGAAGGTGACGTGGTAGGGAGGCAGCGCACGTGCCATCGAAGTTCGGGGTTCAGGGATTTGTGATGCAAGTGAATCATAACATTTCATGTGCCAAATTATCGATAGGGGAATCCCCGATATACAGAAGCGTTGACCTTTGACCATCAGAGATCAGGGTTCGGAGTTTTGATTTGCACGAGAACTATACCCGTGAGTTTCGCGATACCGCGAAACCCAATTTCCCAAGGAGGCCACCGAGAGATCAATAGAGTATCCTATGGGTGACGAAAGGTCCCGATACGGGATTTGAAGAGTGATACAGCTCTTCGAGCCTAAGTTTGAAGAAGGTCCTGGTGAGAGAGATCATTCTCCAAGGAGTGGGGAAGGTTGCGTCAGAGTGGTATCAGAGCCGGGAATATCTTTACTTTTTGTAGCAGAGAAAAGAACAACATTCCACTGAGAAGAGAAAGGCAGTCACCTGATCGAGAGGACAGGGATGCGCGAAGAAGGGGTAGGCCAGCAGGGAATCCAGAAATGGAGCGCCAAATGAGAGATCTCTGAGAAAGGCTTGAGGAGATGGAGACAACGCAGTGACGTGGAGTTGGTGCTGGGGATCTTAGTGATTCTGAGGTGGAAGAAGAAGCTGGACATGATGAAGGAGAGGTCACAGTAGAGGACGCATCAACAGAGCGGTTGATCAGAGCCATTGCCAAAATGAGCTCAAAGACCAATATGGACATTCTCGTCTATGAAGGGAATCTAGATGCAGAAGAGTTGTTGGATTGGATCCGAGCACTCGACACCTACTTCGATTACGAAGATATCGAAGAGGACAAGAAGGTAAGGCATGCTGTTACCAAGTTGAAGGGACATGCAGCCTTATGGTGGGATGAGTTGCAAGCTGATAGGCGCTGCAAAGGAAAATAGAAAATTAAGAGTTGGGATCGGATGATTGCTAAAATGAAAGGGAAATTCATCCCAAGGGATTACCAGATCACAATGTTTAGGCGAATGCAGAACCTAAGACAGAAGCTGATCACAGTCAGGGAATACACTGAGGAGTTCTACCGACTGAACATCAGAGCAAGTCATCCAAAGAGCGATGATGAGAAGGTGGTGAGATATTTGAATGGTCTGAGGTATGACATTCAAGATGAATTGAGCATGGTTACCATCCGAACAGTTGAGGATGCATACCAGATGGCTCTAAAAGCTGAGGAGAAGCTGAGTCATAAGTAGGGACAGCGAGGGCGAGGCAGAACTCAACCCAGAGGCAAGGCGGTTGCCCAAGAAAGAACATAGAAGCCCAAGGAGGAATGGAGGAAGCCTCAGGGTAAGATGGAAAGGGGCAGAACCTCACAACAAAGGCAACAATATGCTGAGCCAAGGAGACAGCATACAGAGCAGGGTGGCGGATATGATGACGCAAACACTTTTCCTTGTACCCGAGGTAGAGGAAGAGGAAGAGGAGGAGTCATCACATGTTTTACATGTGGGAAGGATGGACATAAGGCCGTTTACTGTCCAGACAGGAAAATGGACAGAGGTGAAGCTCACATCATTGAAGCGCAGAAGCGTGATGCTGAGAACGAAGATGTAGATAGAGGAAGATCGCTAGGAATGCATAAAATCTTTTTGACACTTGAGAAAGAGGTGGAAAGCTCAGTGCAGAGGAGAAGACTGTTCAGGATAGCTTGCACAACCAAGGGCTGGAAATGCAAAGTCATTGTGGACAGCGGGAGCACCGACAATCTCGTTTCGACCGAGATGGTGGAAAAACTGGAGCTGGAAACAACTAAGCACCCGAGTCCATATAAAGTCTCGTGGCTACAAAAAGGACACTGGGTAAGTGTTACAAAACAATGCTTAGTTAAATTCAAGATAGAGAATTACAATGATGAGATTCTGTGTGATGTCATTCCCATGGACGTATGTCATATATTGCTGGGTAGACCATGGCAGTATGACTGAAATGTGGTTCATGATAGAAGGATGAACACATACACTTTGGAAAAGGATGGGAGAATCCATAAATTTCTTCCGATAAGAGATAAAGAGTGAAGCCGGAAGTAAACAACACAATACTTCTCATGAGTGGGAAGGAACTTTTCACAGAGATGGAGAAGAACAAAGATCCACAATTCTTTGTTGTCAGGAAGCCGAGAATTGTCCTGACAAGCACAAGAGTGGATGACTTACCAGACGAGATTCAGGAACTGCTGGGAGAGTTCGCTGATATCATCATGGACGAACTACCTCATTCATTGCCACCGATGAGGAGTGTGAGTCACCATATAGACCTCATACCTGGAGCAAGTTTTCCGAATAAGGCAGCGTACAGGTTGACACCTCAGGAGAACGAGGAGGTCAAAAGGCAAGTGCAGGATTTGCTGGATAAAGGAATGGTGAGGGAAAGTCTTAGTCCATGTGTTGTTCCGACAGTACTATGTCCGAAGAAGGATGGAGGCTGGAGAATGTGTACAGACTCCAGAGAAATTAACAAAATCACCATCAGGTACAGATTTCCACTGCCAAGAATGGATGATTTGATGGATTGCCTGAGTGGGGAAAATTACTTTTCAAAGATTGATGCAAGATACCAGATTTATAAAATATGCAGAACAGAAACGAAATGCTAGAAATGACAGAATAAAAGTAAAATATCCAGCATAATCTTCACAATACACAGAAATGATATACGAAATAG
>JZKD02S0387714.1:170300-181113 GCA_000966675.3 Picea glauca
GTTAGGACCTCCAGGACACATAAGAAACGCTCAAGCCCAGGTTCCCATTGATTTTGACCATTTAAGGTCTCAAGGCTGGCGACTGTTCTGAGGAACAAGGAGGTGTCTACATCCCGCCCGACACTAGCAGACCAAGAAATTAAACGTTTACAACCAAGTACAACAACAATTAAAGGAATAACCACATCCTCTGTGGAAAGCGCAAGTAGAAAAAAAAAGTCTGTCAACAAGCAACCATTATTTAAGACAAAAGAGCATTATCTACGACTTAATTTGGCATTAGTTACAGATCAATTACTCAATTAATTTCCATTAGTCGACGAGTCACCAACCGAACTTTAAAAATAAAGTAAATTTAATTAATTGCAAATCCCAATTACTAATATCGTAATAACTTATTATACTTAGCTTAAAAAGACATTACATTTTATATGTTATCCAATAACAATAGAAATCCTTTTTATAATCAACCTATATTGATTTAGCCATGGAAATTTATATTAATTAAAAGAGGAAGGTAAGTGTTGTTTGAACCAATCTAACCATCATGAGAATTATAAAACAACCTTTCTTTTTGTCAACATATGATAAATTCAACTCCATAACTTAGGTGCAGGAATATTATTAGCAGCCAACCATTATGCCAAGTAAAAAGCATCTAAATCAACAACAAGAAAACTAAAGGCTAAGTCATAAATCTTGATTTTAAGAATTAAAAATAACAACAATGATAATTACTAACAAAAATTACCTTTAGGTGCTACATGACAATTTGGCAACTATGAAAGCATGCCAGAAAATCCGAACGACATATGCCACTTTATCTTCACAACATTATAGAGAAACTTTTAAAAATGAAAGGTTGTATCATTTGTTTCAGGAACCCAAAAAAGGGTTGATTTCAACTCACTCACTAAACGGTTGAGTTCAGGAGCTCTTAGGTGGAACACTGAAGTAAGGGATGACATCAAATCTATGGGTACCATGCAGACTCTAGAACTTACTAGTATTGCAGAATTTAAAACTGGGCATGACAGATTTTATTTTGTTTGTCCAAAACAGTGTATAAACCAAAACGAAGACTCTACAAATCAACGCAGACACAGACCAAAACAAACACAGGAAAAAGGGATAAGCTGATAAAATGTGGCTGTAAGGATGGATGAAAGGCAGAGTTACCTTGCCAAGATCAAGTGATGAACACACAGAATGAATTCACCATTGATCGATAATTACTCAGAGTTAATTTCTCCATTAAAATTGATGACGATGCAGAGTTTAATTGGCCATATTCAATGATGAATAAGACAGAAACGAATTCACCATTACATGATTTTTTTTTTTTACACAGTTAAACTAATTTCTTAGGGTAATCTGCATGCTCAACCAAAATGATGACGGCATTGATCAGACTCGATAACTGTGGGCAGCATTAACAGCCCTGAATATTACAATGATAATTTAATGGACGTATATTTCTTCTGTCAAAGCATTATTTTCATAGAAACATTATGTTGCCTATTTTTGAAATCTGATCGAGACCTAAGAAATCAGAGTATGTTAAATATTTTGTGATGTCGTGATAATATTTTCTGAAGAGTCGACACGACTAAAGTCTCGGGAGGTGGTATTAAGGTAGCAATGTAACAACAAAAATTTAGCCATTGGCACAATCACAAAGTATTGAACATTTTTCAAACGGAAAGCTAGTTAAGTGATGAAGACACAAGGCAAAGAAAATGCTCAATAAGAATTTGCCTCGGTTATAAACTTGCCCCAAGACTTAAGACATGAATAAAATCGCCCCAAAATTCGCTCAGGTAAGAAAAATAATCTCGCTCAGGAAAAAGAAACTAAAACTATACCCAATAAATAAATTGTAATGAAAACACCCTGGTAAGATAATCGCTACCTCAAAAAATTATAGTGGAACAATGTGGTAGTGCAGATGAAACTGTAAATGTTTAATGTCAAAAATTGTAAAATCACCCTTAAACAATTGGTGAAATAATGCAGGGTATATTGCTATTAAAAATAAAATTGCAGAGGACAAGTAATTCGTGGGTCATCAAGATTGCGAGTGGAGAGCTAATTATCCATTAATATAAAGGCAGAGTTAAATTACTATCAATGCATAAAACGCCTAGTAAATCTATCCATCAAGCTTAAAAAACAGTCAAATGTAAAATCACAGTGATAGTAAGAGGAACGCGAGGATCCAAGGGAAAGTCATTGAGATTACCGTAGAGATAAACCAACAAGGACATGAGGCAAACATCATCCAAGGACAACGGCTAAGGTAGATGGATGACAAGAATTTCCGTCGCTCATCATCCTCGCACATGAAAGAAAAGCGTTGAGATCCATAGGTCTTTTAATGCCAGGGTGACGACCGTAGATCAAGATCCTAGCCGACTACTCAGGCAAGAACTGAGGAGCTAAGGACGAAAGGAAAACAACCAATAAGGACACAATCAATCATATCCAGGTGGTCACAACATGTGGGAAAATGTAGGCCATAGGAAACAACAACCAGGGAGCTAGGCTAAGAAAAGTTTCGTCATCAACATAAAAACACATCAGTTTATTTTTCCATTAAATAAGAAGACAGAAGCATAAGTCCTAATGCATTCTACTCTATAAAATAAAAATAGCGTATCGTTGCCTGATCACCCGCTTCGAATGGCGTCCCACGCTCCGTGAAACTCCTACTCGCCAACCGTTGAAACCTCAATGGTACCTCCCATCCAATGCTAGGGGTACTCTTCTTCCCCCTTAGCCCCCCAAGCCGCAAAGGGGCCATGCACACTAACCTGAGATTTTGTCTAGCTCCCATCTCACCTCACAAGGCTGAGCTACCACTCCTCTCTGAGATGGGTATCCCAACTCCCACAAGTAAATCAGTCAAGTTGATATTTCTGCAGTGTAACGTTACGCAAACATAATATCCCCCTTTATCCTTCTCCTTCCTTCATTTTATAGAGTTTCAAACTTCCCTTCTTTCCTAAAATCTCAATTAATTAAAGTTTTAAAAATAAATTCCTAAAAATTCTTCTTCGTACAAGTGTCACCCATACCCTACATTCCTCCATTATCTGATTTCTTTAATTAATTAATTATCTCATTTCCCTCACCCACCTAGAGTTTCTCCTAGAATCACTCCTAGGTGTCCTCAAATTCCCTTATAGGTTTTAATGGCTTTCCCTATTATGAAGTTGCTAATTTAGTTTAAAATTAGAAGGCTCTTAAATGGTAGATTCTTTACTAAGTTGACTTAATCTTTTTCCCTTAAGTCCCCCTTTTCCCCTTTTTATGTTACCTCTTTTCCCAGTTTCGTAAATTTTAAGATTTTCCCTCTTTCCCTTTTTTAATTAGAACTCAAAAAGGAAGGTGTGGAATTTAACCCCTTTTCCCTTTTATCATTTAATTAGTGGATTTTTTTTAATTATAAAAAGATAAAATAATTAATTCCCCCTTTTTACATTTATTACCATAGATTTTATTTTTATGAATAACTTAATTTCTTACTCCCTTCATATTACAAGATTTAACGAAGGTCGAAATTATTATTCAAGTCATTTTTATTTTTATTATAATTATTTTTTTATTTTTTACTTTTTTTTTGAGAAGACAAGGTTCAACCACTAGCATAATTTAGACATAGGCTTTAATTTTCATATTGGGCAACATTTAATTATGGAAGTATTTTAAAATTACTTAACATGTTATTTGTCTTAGGGTCATCTAGGTTCATACCTCTATCATCAACAACACGATGTGCCCTTCAGGATGCACTAGGTGCTCCAAGGGTGCCACTTGCCTCATTTGTTCCTTTGCGCGACGTGTCCTTCAGGACGCACTATGTGCTCCAAGGGTGCCACTCGCCTCTTGACTGATTTGGTACACATCAATAACCACTGGAGTCAACACTCGGCTAGGTGAACTTGTGGGAGACTAAGGGCCTCTAAGGAATAAGGCTCCCACCTTATTGCGTGCCCCTTAGAATCATCATGAGTGACTATTGCAGTCTGACCTCATGGCATTGTCGGTCCTCTCAAACTAGGTAATCATTAACGTACAGTTCGAGCCACGGTGGGAGTGCTAGTAGGTTGTGGCAGGGCCACTATTCACACCTCTCCCTCAACATCTTTGGTAGTTGTATGTGACCCCTTTACTCCATATGTGAGTCTGGTCGGCAGACTATCATCAGCCTGCATCACAACAAATCATGTCAGAACATATCCATATGATATCATCCAGTCAAATGCACTAAAATCACAGTAAAACAATCAAACCCCAATGGCACACTCCCTAAATCGATCCAGAGTCCAAGGGATTCCATTGATGCCTCTGCATCCTCAAGGTCCAAAACCCTGCACACTCAGTAAAATTGAGTCAATAGCACCTGTCTATGTCAATGTAGTAAAACAACATGTCATCAACCCATAATGCCTCATAATCAATATCAAAAGTTTTAATAGCATAATAATCTGGATCACTTGCGAGCAAGTGTCCTCAAAGAATAAGTTCGCTCAGTGCGCCAGAGCGGGATGTTACAATTTTCCATAAAATATCTTATGCAAGGTACATTTATCATTCCTTAGCTTAAGAATTGAATTTTCGAATGTTTGGCATTAAAATTAAAAATTTATCAGAAATTACAGGATTTGACTAAATCCCATAATTGCTCCTAGGTTCGTGTACTTGCAGGACAACTGGGAGAAATATAAGACATGGGTCATGATCCTTGATGTACAAGGATGGGTGAATACCTATCATCTTAGAGATATGAGCTTTCCAAGTGTCTGGTCAATGCTGGTCAAACAGAGCCACTTCAACAGAAAATACCCTATTTTAGCATAAAATCATGGACAGTTTTAGATTTTCTTGGGATTTTTTCATATTTTATGGATCTAAAGGGGGTATTCGACCTTCCTAGCATATTTTATGGATCTGATCATTATATTTAGGAGGTTTCTTAGCATTATTAGTTTCAAAACTCTTGTATAAATACTCCAAGACATGGACTAGTATGAAAATCCTTGATGTTAATGAAGAAAACTTGGAATTTGCAGTCTTGAGATCGGTTTTGTGTTTTTTTCTTGATGATGTCTATGAGATGATTATGTGAATGCTTCTGGAAGTTCCTTTTTAGATGAGACGACTTAGGTGTACAAGTGAATCACTGGAGGGCCACCTTTGCTAAGCTAGTACACTTCTCCTTTTTCATTCTTTTCAAGCAAATTTTGGTAGTGCTTTAGTTCAGTTTACATTATGTTGTAGATAACATTGTTTTGTTGTATTAGATCAAATTATCTGGCTGATGAATGTGGGAAAGCAAAGAATGTATCTCTTGTAAAAGAGTTTAGCCTTTCAGACATTTATAAGCTTCTAGTTTAGTGCTTTAGTTTAGTTTACATTATGTTGTAGATAACACTGTTGTGTTTTATTTGATCAAGTTATATGGCTGATGAATGTGGGAAAGAAAAGAATGTATCTCTTGTAAAAGAGTTTAGCCTTTTCAGACATTTATAAGCTTCTAGTTTTGTTTGAATGCTTACTGTTTTGAATACTTAAAACTAGTTGAATGTTTTTCTACTCTAATTATTGATTAATGGTAAGAGATCTATGAATACACCTTCTATAAAGAATCTTATAATTTCCTTTCATACTCAACACTTAGATTAGCTTCGATTTATTTCCATCGAAAGAACAAAAGTTATCTCTAAATCCATATATTTTGGATGTGCCTCTAAGTCTTACAAACATCAGATTGACAATCAATTGCACTCTAGTTTACATCAGTAGTTTGGAGCCTAACATTTTGGCGTCATTGCTGGGGAGGCACATTTAGAGATAGGCTTAGAAAACTCATAGGCAATTTTTTCTTTAAAAAAAAAAAAAAACACAGAACTGAATTAATTCTAGTTATGTTTCTTTATGTCTAAAAGCGGGGATGATAAAGGTAGATTTTTGAAACAAAACTCCCCAAAAACTAATCAACCATCTGTAGGAGCAGGAACATCTACAACTGAGAAATATGAATCTACTACACCAACTGCTGGAAAAATCACTTTGGAAGAATTAGAAGAAAAACAACGTTCATGACAAAGGTTAACTCTCATAGAAAGACAAATTATGTTGGATCATGAGGTAAAGAAGAAACAAACACAATTAGAAACATCTTCTGTAGGAAAGCAAAAATAAGGAAAACAACTTATTTTTGAACAAATAGGACAACCTCTTTTTCAACAAAAATATATGATTATACTACAGAAAACTTCTTTGCAATGTTAGAAGCTGATAGACAAGAAAGGGAGAGAATGTAAATGGAATTAGAAGGGAAAATAAATGAAGAAAGAGAAAGGAAAGAATGAGAGGATAGAGAATCACATCGAGAAGAAACACAAGGAGGAGGAAATGATGAAGAGGTGGAAGAAGAACATACTACATTTTCATTTTCAATTGTTGATACACCAACCCTCTTAGGAGATGAAGTAAAAATGAAGAATATTCCTCCTTCTGTTCTTCCAAATTTCTTTGGTATGTCTATTGAAGACCTTGATACTTTCATGTTTGAATTTGATATTGTTTGTTGAACATATGGATATACCAATGATGCTCAAAAACTTCGTTTATTTCCTGCAACTTTGAAAGGATATGCATTGAAATGGTTCATGGGGTTGGGAGAAGAAACCATAGTATACTGGGATGACATGAAAAAGAAATTTCTTTCTAAATATCAGCCCTATTGTAATTCCAAAGACCCTAAATAAGATATCTTTAAAATGTCTCAAAGTGAAGATGAAAGCTTAGAGGAATATTTAGAAAAATTTCTCTATAATGTGCACAAATCTAAGCAATCTAATCTTCCTTTGGATGTCATTCGTACTATCTTTTTGAAAGGGATTTTAGATGAAAATTTGGATGCTCCTAATTTAATGGGGCCAGGGGATATTTCTCACCTACCTTTCCCAAAAATTGTTGAATTATGTAAGAAGTATTCAAGGGGAAAAGCTAAAAGAGGTCAAGGACAAAGAGATAATGTGACAAAGGCAACCAAATCAATTTCAAATGGTGTTACTAAATATGAATTAGGGCATCTGTTTGAGAACTTTGAAACTGATATCATGAGCACACTTGGTTCACAAATTGACACATTGAAATCTAAAAAGAAACAAGAGGAACAAGATCAAGTATTATCCATCTTTTGTGCTAAGTGTAGGAAGAAACATGCATTGAAAGATTGTCCTTTAGACAAAATTCAGATTTGTGGACTGTGTACAAATAACCATGAAAATGATGATTGTCCAAAGTTGAAAGAATTGCAAGCTACTCACAGGGAAGAAGGACAAGGAATGGAATCTCTTTACTACTTAGCACTAAGAAAACCTTGGCAACCACGTTTCACAGGTATGTCTCAAAACTCTGCTCCTCAATTCTCTCAACGGTTTCCTTATAATTTTCAATATATTATTCAAAATTCATGGAATGTACCCATGCCCTGCCAATCTTTTCCTCCTCAGCAGAACCAAAGCCAACCTCTTCAAGGTTGACGAGGATATTCTCATGGAAATCATCCCTACCACCAGCCATACTAACCTTTTCCTTATCAACAATTCCAGCAGAATCAACCACAAAATTCATATTCTCAGCAATCACTACCTGCACCACAACTAACCCAGCCACAACAACTCCAGCTACCGTCTAACCAACCTCCACCTAGACCAACTCAATTACCATCCCAATCAATCTCAAATCCTAATAACATAGTGGAAAAACCCATGTATAACATTGATGAAGGAACATCATTTTCTACATACTCAATCCTTCCTATTCAAAACATCCACTTAAGGTCTAGGAAAGTTTTACAAAAGGATTCTCCTATTATTATAGAAGAAAAAATTGAAAAAGAGGAGATTCCTAGCACACAAAAGTTACCAATAGACAATCAAATCTAGAGGAGTAAAACAATAAATACCCAAACACCTCCTTTTCCACAAAGGTTGGTTAAGGAAAAATTACCAATCTCTCTTCCTGAGTTTGATGTCTTAGATGAATTAAAAAATGTCTGTGTGACAATTCCTTTATTGCAAGCTATCAAATATATCCCAATCTATAAAAAAGCAATTAAGGAATTATGTTCAAAGAAAACCAACAAAAGAAAGAAGGATCCACCAACAATTCATGTAATTGGAAATTTAGCAGGCCTAATGTCAAATACTATTTCAATTGAAAAATATGTTGACCTAGGAATTCCAATGGTAACAATAACAGTCAACAAATTTTCAATATCTAAAACATTAATTGACTTAGGAGCAGCTATCAATGCGATGACATTAGAGACAATGAGATATTTGAATTTGCAAAATCTTCGACCAACCACTATGGTCCTAGAATTAGCTGATAGATCTAAAGTAGTTCCTGAAGGTATACTTGAAGATATCAAAATTTCTTTGGATTCTTGGGAGCATACCGTAGATTTCCTAGTTCTTCAACCAAAATCTAATCTAGGAGGCCATCCATTGATTCTTGGAAGACCTTGGCTGGCCACAGTTGATGCTTTCATCGATTGTAGAACAAGGAATATGATTATTTCACATGGAACTAAAAGGAAACAGATCACACTTTATCCTCCTACTCGAAAACCTTTTGTAATAGATCAATTACCATGGCTTGATGAAACAAAGCAACAACAGGAAGAAGTAATTCAACCCATCCTAAGTATTAATCAAGCCTTTGATTTTAGAGAGGAAAATAATGAATATCTTGTAGACTATTTCATTTCTGAACCAAATATCTCAGAAGAATTAAGAGACATACAATACATTGCTGCAAATCAGATTTTAGAACATAATTTTCAAGAAAATTGCACAATCCATTCTTTAAAATCAACATTTAAGAACATTTTTCTAGTTATCTCCATGGAAAATACTCAAAGCAAGATAATTGAAATTAGTCTTGGGAAATATTTGAATATTGGCACAAAATTTTAACCATCTCAGGAAGAACAATTGATTGCATTATTGAAGAAATATCATAAATCATTTGCTTGGGAATATACTGATATGCAAGGGATTCATCCTGAAACATGCACTCATCATATCTACACATATGATAACACAAGACCTCTCAGACAACCACAACGAAGAATGAATCCAATGTTGAAAGAGGTAGTCAAAGAAGAATTGCAAAAATTAATAAAGGTAGGATTCATCTACCCTATCTCTGAGAGTCAATGGGTTTCTCCATTAGTTGTTGTACCTAAGAAAAATGGAAAATGGAGAATCTGTGTAGACTATAGAGAATTAATCAAAGCAACACTTAGAGATCATTTTCCATTACCATTCATAGATCAAGTCTTAGATGCACTAGCTGGGAAAAGATATTTTTCCTTCCTAGATGGATTTAGTGGCTATATTCAAATCAATATAGCATTAGAATATCAGGACAAAACTACTTTTACATGTCATTGGGGTACATATGCTTATAGGGTATTACCTTTTGGTTTAAGTAATGCTCCAACTACTTTTCAAAGAGCAGTCCTGGCCATTTTTGTTGATTTAATACATGAATGTGTAGAGGTATACATGACTGATTTCTCTATGCATGGTAATTCTTTTGATAATTCCTTGAAAATTTTGGAAAAAGTCCTAATAATATGCATAGAAACAAATTTGTCTCTTAGCAATGAAAAATGTTTCATGATGTTAACTGAAGGAATAGTATTGGGCCATCATATTTCATCATCAGGAATTACAATGGATCCTGCAAAAATACAAATCATTGTGAACCTACCAGAACCAATCAACGAAAAGGATGTGAGAAGTTTTCTTGGATATGCAGGCGATTACCGAAGATTCATTGGAAATTTTAGTAAAATAGTTTTTCCGTTATTCAAATTACTTGCAAAAAATGTACATTTTTATTGTGATACTAATTGTCAAACTGCCTTTTAGAAGCTCAAGGACAAGATATCAACAACACCTATCTTAAGAGGGCCTTATTGGGATTTTCCATTTCACATCTCTATAGATGCATCAGATACTACAATAGGGGCATCATTGGGTCAAAAGTAAAATCTTATGACTTATGCTATTTACTTCATTAGCAAAAATTTAACCCCTGCAGAGTTGAATTACGCAGTCATAGAGAAAGAAATGTTGGCAGTAGTACATGCTGTGAATAAATTTTGTCACTACATCAATGGTTATGAAGTCTTTATCCATACATATCATTATGCCATAAGATATCTCATGAACAAACCTATTACTAATGGCAGGATAACAAGATGGTTGTTATTGATGCAGGAATTCAACATCATTGTCTTGAATAGACCTGGAAAGGAAAATCAAGTGGCTGATTTCCTATCTCAATTAAACACCTCTAGTGAGATTGTTCCTATCTCAGATAATTTTCCTGATGAGCACCTATTTTCCATTTTAGTAATAACTCCATGGTATGCTGATATAGCTAATTATTTATTATCAGGGATGTTACCTCCTTCTTTTACATCTAAGGAAAAGAAAAAGATAAATAAATAAAGTGATAGATACACATGGATTGATAGAGACCTCTTTTATACAAGATATGATCTCATAATTAGAAGATGTGTATGACAAGATGAGATTTTATAAATATTAAAAGCTTTCCATGATGAGCCTTGTGGTGGTCATTTTGCAGATAAGAGGACAGCATACAAAATACTCAATCTGGGGTATTATTGGCCATCCATCTTTAAAGATTCCAAGAAATATTTTAGAAGTTGTGATAACTGTCAAAGGATGGGAAATCCATTTCCAACTGATGAGAT
>JZKD02S0387714.1:181123-193928 GCA_000966675.3 Picea glauca
TTAAAAAGATGTTAGGAAGGAGATTAATTCATTATTTGTTAAATTTAAAATTAAAAACTTTTAACATCATAAAATGTAGTTCATACCACTTTAATTAACTAATAAAAATGAGATATTTTATTTATTAATTAATATTTTGAATACAATTGAGTCCATCACAAATTAATGATCTATATGCAAATAACTAAAAAACCATATCCCTCCTATTAATAAAATACATGGTCAAAACTATGAACTATGTTTTTTTCATAGGAACATAATGATGTACAACACCAATATGATGACAAATATAGCAATTAACATGTTTTGATATTTGAATATATAAAATTAACATGATTTTATATTCATCTAAATTAAAATAAATATTCTAGCTTTTGAAAAATATTTTAATTGTTTTTTTTTTCAAAAGATTTGATCTATCTTTATATAAATGAATAAAATAAATTTAAAATTTTTTAATATATAAAAAATTTAAAATCAAAATAAATCTATGCTAATAAATTTATAATAATAATTTGTTTAATTCAACTAATTAAAAATCACAATTTGATTAACTTGCATCCTCTTGCTATGAAACCACTCATCATATAAATATATTCATGGAAGTGAAGGATTTGCAATTAATACAAAATTATAAATTGAATGGGTCTCAACATTTTCTCCATCTAATCAACGACATTAAAGAGTTGCAATCCTCAAAATAAGGTGGATATTTTTTATTACTATTATTCATTTTGAAAAAATTATAAAATATTTAATTTAAATATTTTTCATTTGCTAAAGGTGAAAGTAGGGGAGAGAAGGTATAGTCTAAACATTATATATTTTAAAAAATTTCGATAATTGTATTAACTCATCAATTCAAATATGCAATTTCAACAATTATTGATCGAATTTTGAATGAAGATGATCGAAAGAATGTCTAGGAAAAATCCAAAAAGTTGAACGTTTAGGCTATGTTATGTCAAGGAGAGAATAGGATGTTCAGCTACACATGAGGGCCACTTGGTGCTCCTGCCCATTCATTTGAACTACGATAAAAGATCCATTGATATTAGGGAAAAGACAAATTGATGTGACCATTGCATGAGACCAAATATTTGTTGCAACATTAAAAACAATAATCAATTCTCACATCCAAATAATTTGGTTCATAGTATTGAATTTGATCATTGGTAGTGATTTGTCCTTTGAGAGTAAATTTCATGGTGTCAAATTCTCAGATCAAAGTTCCTGAAGTCAAAGTTACTCATGTCAAAGTTCCCGAGATCAAACTTTCTAAGGTCATAGTTCCTCAGGTCAAAGTTCTTTAGGTCATAATTCCTGAGGTCATAGTTCCTGAGGTCAAAGTTCATTAGGTAAAAGTTATTAAGGTAAAATTTCCTAAGGTCATAGTTCCTGAGGTCAAATTTCTTGAGGTGAAGGTTCTTGAGGTCATAGTTCTTGAATTCAAAGTTCATGAGGTCATAGTTCCTGAGGCCATAATTCTTGGGGTCAAATTTCTTGACGTCATACTTCTTTAGATCAAAGCTCCTAAGGTAAAAGTTCCCAAGGTCAAAGTTCCTAAAGCCATAGTTTATGAGGCCATAGTTCATGAGGTCATAGATCCTGTGACCTTAGTAACTTTGACCTCAGGAACTATTTACTTAGGAACTATGGCCTCTGTAACTAAATCTTCAAGAACTTTGACCTCGGGAACTTTGACCTCGAGAAATATGACCTTGAAAACTTTGACTTTAGGAACTATGACGTCAAGAACTATGACCTTAGGAACTTTAACCTTGGGAACTATCACTTGAGAAAATTTGACCTAAAAAACTTTACTTTAATAACTTTGACCTCATGAACTATGATCTCAAGAACATTGGCCTCACGAAATTTGATCTCAGTAACTATGACCTCAGGAACTTTAGGCTCATGAACTATAACCTTAGGAACTATGATTTCGATAAATTTTACCTCGGGAACTATGACCTCAGGAACTATGACATTAGGAACTTTCATCTTAGGAACTTCAACCTTAGAAACTTTCATCTCAGGAACTTTCACCTCAGGAACTATGAGCTTAGGAACTATGACCTTAAAAACTTTGACCTCATGAAATTTGACTTCAAGAACTTTGACCTTAGGAACTTTTATCTTAATAACTTTGACCTCGAGAACATTGACTTCATGAACTATGACATAATAATCTTTGACCTTATGAACTATCATCTCACAAAATTTGACCTAAGGAAATATGACCTAAGGAACTTTGACCTCAGGAACTATGACCTCAGGAACTATGAAATTATGAACTTTAACCTGAGGACCTTTTACCTCAAGAAATTTGACCTCGGGAACTATGACCTTAGGAACTTTGACCTCAAGAACTATGACCTCGGGAACTATGACCTCAAAAACATTGACCTCGGGAACTTTGACTTGGATTTTTAATTCAATGCCTACTGCATATTAGTAAGATTTAAAAACTTTGAAAGATTACTGATTCTATATACAAGAAAGAACTAATGCGTATTCCTACATTTGGCCATGGCCCATTGCTCATTCCTGATCCTTGTAAAACATATTTATAAAACCCAATCTAGTTTTGCAATTAATTGTCCATACATATACATACCTAAAATTCATGCATATTTTATAATTCTTGGAGGTGATATTTAATTTTCTAAGGTATAGCACTTTTTGAGTTGTTCCAAGAAAAAGGCTAAAATGCTTAGTAGAGGGTACCGGTTCTTTATCATTATATGTTTTACTTCTGTATATCTTATGCATGGGCACCATTTATCAGTGCTTTAGAAGCAACCAAAGCTAAAGACACAAAAGATCAGGAATGTTTTGTTATATATTTTACTAGATAGATTGTGCAATTAAGTTTTTATGGGATCTCAAAAGGAAATAAATCATTTGGAGATGAATGATTTGAATAAATTTGGATGATATTATCAAGGGGGTAAACTATATAGAGAGGAATAATTTACCATCATATATTTATTTTAAATCTATTTTTTTTAATCATTTAATTCTATGTCATGTATTAATTTTTTCATATTACATGATTAAAAAAACTATACTTTAAAAAATTTAATCCCTCCATACTTGATAAATCTCAATTTGAATTTATGTTGGTTTAATGTTTTAGATGTTATTGTACTTATATAATTATTTATTTGTTTGTTTGTCAAGTATCCTAATCACTATTCTTGATAACATTATCAATATCAATATTTAAACTATGTCACTATCAGACATCACTATTATATGTTCAATCATATCAATTATGTATATGATCAAAAAAATTATATGTTAAATCATACCAGTTATGGATATGATCAAAATATTTTATCATTAATGTCATCATGGTAATAATATTATTAGCATGACATTCCATCTCCACTCTCTTTTTTGGTGATATTTCCCTTTAGAGAAAACATACTACCAGGGTAAATTGAAAAATTTGTGTACGGGTCTTATGGAATAGTTTATGTTGTTAAGTTTTAGAACCAGTGTATGTATGTAATATGCAATATTTAATTTTATTTATTTATTTATTTTTCATAGTTTAAATATTTTATTTTTTGAAATTTTTTGGTAAAAAATCTTTTTACTTAAAATTCATTTAGAAATTTAGAAGAATTGTTAGAATTGCATATATTTGTTGTTGATATTGTACAATCTTGATGCAATAGGGGTTTTTTAGGGTGCGTAATCTATTTATGTATTCCAAACTGCAATTTGAGCAATGGAAAATTGCAATTTCACCAACAATTTTATAGCAGGATTCTAGTAATAATTACCAAAAAATAGAATATTTAGAATTTTTCTTATATAAGAAATTTTGTTTAGTTTCATGCATATTATTGTTCAATTTAAAAAAATTTAATTTTATAACAAACCACTAGTATATTCACCAAAAACACAAGAAATAACAAAAAATGAAAAGGAATGGTCTATCTATTAGACTTTGTTTTTCCACGACATTCACACTCCCTCTGTCATCCAATGACCTCCAACTCCTCGACATCCATGACTAGTTTCAATGACCTCTACCCTCCCACGATCATATTTTTGGTTCCCTCCACCATCCACTTCTCCATTTCCTTTCGATCGCATGTCAACATAGCTTTCGTGCCCACCTCATCATTTTTCCCTATGTGGATGCCACCATCGATTCAACTGTACAAGACTCCATTCAATTCAATGTCAAATCAAGTCTTGGTTATCATTAACCTCCAACAAGTAGGCATTGTAACTAAAAATTGAATATGTGAAGTCTCTGGTAGTTCTTCTAACTTGCTCATTGTAAGGATTAAAATTCGATTGTGGGTGTAACATCTGGCTCTTGTGTGCACTGAACAAACTTACCGTTGAGGACACTTGCTTGCAAGTGATCCAGATTATTATACTATCCATTCTTCGATTATGATTATGAGACATTATGGATTGATGATATGTTATTTTGTTGTATTCACATAGACAAGTGATATTGACTGGGTTCACCTGAGTGTGTAGGACTTTCAACATTGAGGGTGTAGAGGCATTGATGAAACCCCTTGGACTCTGGATCAAGCCACGGGGAGGACTATTGGATTTGAATGTTATTGATGTGACACATGTACATATGATTAGATGTTATGATGAGTGATTATTCTTGCTGACATGATTCATTGATGGATGCAGGATGACAATAGCTTGCCAACAAGACTCACATGTGGAGTAGAGGGGTCACGCATGAAAACCAGAGACTTTGAAGAAGAGGTGTGGAAGCAACCCTGCCACAACCTACTAGCACTCTCGTCGTGGCACGAATTGTATGCCAACGATTACCTAGTTCGAGAAGACCCATAATGTCATGAGAGAATACTATGACACTCGCTCATGATGATTCTAAGGGGTGTGAAATAAGGTAGGGACCTTATTCCTTAGAGGCCCTTAGTCTCCCACAAGATCACCTATCAGAGTATTGACTCCAGGTGTTTTTGACATTTACCAAAGTCAATCAAGAGGCGACTGGCACCCTTGGAGCACGTAGTGCATCCTGAAGGGCACGTCATGCAAGGAAACCAGAAGGAGGCAAGAGGCACCCTTCGAGCACGTAGTGAGTCCTGAAGGGCACGTCGCGTAAGGAAAATGAAAAGAGGCGAGTGGCACTCTTGGAGCACCTAGTGTGTCTTGAAGGGAACGTCGTGATTTCAACTAGTAAATGAATAAAACAAGTCAGCCCTAAAATGAATGATGTGATAAGTAAGATTTAAAAACAATTTTTCCCTAATGAAAATCCCACTGAGCCTAGTGAAATTAACCCTAGGTCTAAGTAGAACATGTGGTAAAAAATAATAATAATAAATAAACATGTAACAAGAAGGGGGGGGGTAAGAAATTCAAATTATTTATTAAGTCAAAATTGTATTGGAGGATTAAATTTTAAAAAAGGGTAAATGGGTGTTTTATCCACACTTGTTAAAATTGTTTTTTAATTAAAAAGGAAAAAGGGTAAATAGTTGTTTTATCTACACTTGCTAAAATTATTTTTTAATTAAAAAGGAAAAAGGTTAAATGGTTGTTTTATCTACACTTGCTAAATTGATTTTTAGTTAAAAAGGAAAAAGAGGGAAACTTAAAGAAAAAGTTGAATGTCTAACTTAGTAAGGAATCTTTCCTTTGGAACTTGCTATTTATGAATTCAACTAGGAATTAAGTAAGGCGTAAGTCATTTAAGAAGTGTAAGGGAATTTTGAGACACTAAGGAGCATTTTTAGGAATGTTTTAGGTGAGTGAGGGAAATAGGATTAATTAATTAATTAATTAAATTAATGGGCGACATGTGTACGGGGGAAGTTTTTCTAACTAATTAAATGAAAAAGGAATTTAATGATAATTTGGGAAACTAATTACTTGAAAACTCTATAAAAAGGAGGGAGGAGGAGGAGTATGGATCTCATCTTTATGTGTAATGTTACGCTCATGAATTTTTCCTTGACTGAACTTTCTCTTGTGAGAATTGAGATACCCATCTCGGGTAACGAGTGGTAGCTCGACCTTGCGAGGTGAGTTGGGTGCTATCAGTTCTCTGGTATTGTGTGTGTGGCCCCTTTGTGGCTGAGGGGGCTCAGGGAGGAGAATATTACCCCTAGCGTTGGTTGAGAGGTACAAGTCAGGTCACATCAGTTGGAAAGCAAGAGTTGGATGGAGCATGCGTGGAATAAAAACTATGGAGAATTCGTGCTTGGCTAAGGTAAGCCTGTTAAAGTGGTTACTTGCAATGGAATTTAATTTACACATGTTATTTTTCTCTGCTCGATTGAAAATTTCATTGCCATGAGATTTCTTGCACCTCCTTTCCTACAATATTGTAATCCCCTTGCTTGTTGTATTTTGAATTGATTTCCCATGAAGAACCCAACTTCTAATTGCAATGGCCTTTATATGTTGATTTTATTGATTATTAGGAAGAGATTGTGTTTTTATCTTTTGTCTCTTATCCTTAAGTTATTAGTTTGTGCCTGAGCAGTTGGCCAGAAGCTGAATCAGCAGCCATCACTCTAGTGTTCAAAGACCTATAGATTCAAATTCCCTATTTTCCTATGCATGGATAATAAGTGAAGGATAAATTTCGCCTAACTATCTATCCCTTACGTATCTCTACGTTTTTCCTTTATGATTGATCTCTAATCGTTGTGCCCTCCTTGTGAATGATTATCTCTGCATTTGATTCATTCATTGTTGAATGATTATTCTATGCACCTTCTTGTGAATGTGCATATTTGCGCTTTGTTGATTCATTGTCGAGTAATTGGTATTGCGCATTCTTGTGATTGAGCGTCTCTGTGTTTTTTTTTATTCATCTCAGATTGATTCATCTCTACGATTTCTTGGCATATTATCTCTGTCTTTTCTTGAATGGTGAATCTTAGCATTGGTAATATGGAATGATTGTGTTTTTAATCGTTTGACATCGATTTTATTCTGACCAATTTAATTATATGTGAATCATTTCAGCGAATTATATTCAGCGAATATGTGAATATAGACAACAATTTTATATTTTATGACAGTAAATTTATATAAACAACAAATTTTATTTCATGTTTTATATTACCCAGCGATTATTATTGAAGCGATTAATAATGTTTCAGTCTGGAGATGTTTAATTCTGGTAGCAATTTATACATTTAATAACACAACGATATCATATTTCGCCCAACAATATCTTATTTTCGCTCAGTAATATCATATTTAACTTAGAAATATATCTTTAGCCTGTGTTTATTTAATTGAGTTTGTGAAATTATATATGTATGTGTTTTTATTCTTTAATGCTAAAACACAATGAACTTGTGCCCCATACAAATGTTTGGCAGCGTTTTAGACATGCTCCAAACACACCAATCTAGACAACGATTTTTCTTGGTGATATAACACAACGATTTTATATTTAATGTATTACACAACAACTTCATTATTTTACTCTGTGGTCTCATAGATTTAAATGAAAGCATTATCAATTAATTACTCTGCAATTTAGATATATATTAATGTGAATTTATATATATATCGAAATTATACATTGAATGACCATGAAATTAGACATCAACTGTGGATGCGTTGTGACCAGGTAGTAGTTGTGTTTTATGGCTGGGAAGAGCTGTGTCTTTATGACTATATTATTATTGTTGTATGGTATTTGTTGTGTGGTATGCGGTGTAAGTCAGTGATAATAATGTAGACTGTGATATCATTGACACATAGCGATTTGTTGGCAGAGATAAAATTTGGTAGATTTTTAATTTCTTTGTAAATATAATTACACAACGATTTAATGTCGAACAACAATATTTCACTAGACAGCCTTTACTATTGACAATGAGTTTCCTTTTGATAACAATTTCACTTTATAGATTTTTACCTATGTTCCTTTAGATAGCGATGTTGTTAATTCCTTTATTTAAGACATTGATATATACATGGACAACGATTTTGTTTCCTTGTTAAACGAGAGTGTATATATCTTTAGTATGTCTGTGTTTTTAGCACGTGTTGTTGTATGGCAGTATAGTATATGTTACAATGAATGAACCCAAATGAACCAACACGTCCAAAACCTGAAACTGTGAATGCACTTTTATTATGCATTGAATCCATGAGACTAGATAGAGGACAGGCCTTTGCCACCATTAAAGGTCATGGAGGATCTTACTTGCATGTTTTTTTTCAGAACCCCTACAGAACACAAGAATTAGGTTTTTAGATGGGCTAAAGTTTAAATGAGATGGAAGTTTGAAACCATTTCAAAATCTTGATGTTCAAAATAATGGAAAAATCAAATGTTGTTTCTACCGTGGAAAATATTGGATCATCAATCTTTATATACCTATTAGAAATTCAAACTTAAATTTATAATTCTATGATAATGCTCTGAAATCTAATTTAGGATTATGATGATTTTTACTCTGTTGATCATTAATCTTACCATTCCAAGTTCACATAGTTATTTAAAAATCAAAATAGATGAGGTTTAGTATTATTTAAATTGAAATTTTTATAATTAAATATGGTAGAAATTAAATGTCAAATTATTATGATTATCTTAATTTAAGAGGAGGTTGTGAAAAGTAATTAAATTACAAAATTTAGGTAAATACACATTAACTATAAATAACTAAACAAAATACTTATTTTAGGAAAATTTTGTTTGGCTTAATAATTTCCAAAAATATCTTTGTATGTTTATAATAATCAATCCTAAATTTTGAACCACAAATGTGCAGAACCGAATATAAACTTCAAGGATCAAATTTTAAAAAGAAGAATAAAATTTAGATATTAAATTGATATTTCTCTATTAACAAAAATTATATATTTATGATGACTAAATATTTAGTAATACATTGAGAAATATTGCTTATAAGATGTTCTTGGTGGTATAGACGAGATTTAAAACATCTTAGCATGCATATATCTAACTAGATCATGAAATATATTCAACGAATAGTAAGAGACAGAGATATTATTGTTAGATAGTGAAATAATTGATAAAGAATGATTGGTAACAATGCATGGTTCACATGGTATCCATGTGCACTGGTAACTTAATCTACTCTGGATTCCTTTCTTTTCTTTTAAAATGGTTAGGGTAAAGATCTGTTTATTGTTGAATTCTTATTAATAGATAGCATGTTATTGTAGAATGGATTCTCGAGGAATGTTTCATCGATGACTAATCATGTACTTTAAATGATGTATGTTTGCAATAGAATTTGTTGCCCAAGGAATTTAATGTGGTGTATGAATGTTATCATCATCAGATTCCCTTGTGTATTCTTGACTTGTCGATTGGGTGTTTGGGTTCGTCGTCATGTCGTGTTGATTAATTGTCGTCATTGATTTCCTTCCTGCTTAACAAAAAAAATTGCACGTGCTTGGCATCGCATGTAGCCGTAACGAACGGGGTCATTTCATATGGTATCAGAGTGGGTTCAACCCTGCAACTATGGATCACAATGCTTTCTGTTGTAGTAAACCCTTGATTTTTAACCTAGCGCTAATTAAAACTTTAACGTGTCCATGTGGTTATCTCGATTAGAGGATGCTACAGAGGCACATGATGGGGTGTTAGGGGAGGAGTCGTGACCCAACCAATAGCATCCACGCTCGATGGGTCCAACACCCAATGAGAAGAACTTGTCTTGAGCCTAACAAATTTGTCGTGCGGGATGCGTTGGTTATAACAAGGTGTTTCGAGGGATTGACAGAGGGCTGGAAAAACCATCTATACTGAGATAAGGCTAGGGCACCTATACCCATGAGGGTCCACAATGCACCCGAGTTGATACTAGTAGTTTCCACCAATAACTCAAGAAGGTCAAGTTTCTTGAGTTGTTTGGTGCCCTGGATGGCATAGTCGTCAAGGCATGGTTGCAGCATATGGCGATGTGCTTTGCATTGCAAGACTATACCTCTAACATGAAGGTATGCATAGAGGTCTTTCAACTGAAGGGGAGTGCTCTTCTATGATGGAAGATGCTCCTGCCACATTTGAACATGGCTGTTGAAGACATGTCATGGGAACTATTCAAGGAACGGTCCCAGGAGAGGTATCTTTCTAAGGAATTTGTTGAGCGTCAGCTCAATGAGTTTAATGCCTTGCGATAGGGAAGTTGTATGGTACCCGAGTATGAGGATCATTTTTGGAGATACTTTGGTATGCTCTGTACCAAATTACAGAGAAACTTAAGGTCAACAAGTTTGTGTTTGGCCTTAATGTTAGGATTTCACTTCTACTTTGGGTACCAGGAATACTAGACTGAAGAATGTGTGCTGCAATGAGGGGAGCCACATTACTAGAACGATTACCCAGGGAGAGGACTAGAGCAGCTGGATCAGTTGGATCCACTACCATTGGAGATTTGGGCAAGGCCCATCAAATTCATGCAATGGTAAATAACCGCTAGTCATAGCACTAGTAGACTATTCTCGAGATGTTAGGAACCGTCACTAACCGGACCCTTAGTATTTTGATAGATCTCGGTGCCATAGAGAGTTTAATTTGTAAGGCATCGTTAAAAATAATTAAGGTAAAGGTAGTTAAACAGAATGAACTTATCTTTGTAGAAATGGCTTCGGGAGCCAAACAGAAGGTTGGAGGGGAGGTTACAATTTGTAGCCTTAACTTAGGATATTTTTCACCAGGGCCAACCTGTACATCACAATCTTAGGATCTTATGATGTCGTGATCAGTATGGACTAGTTGGAATCGCATGATACTTGACTATAAGATGAAATGATTGAACTTAGTCGTTAATGAGGGACAAAGATGTGTGATTGTAGATAAGAACTAGGGACTCTCCCTGAGGTTCATCTCTTCCTTGTAGCTACAAAAGGGAATGTGCAAGGGATGTAAGCTTTATGCGATCCCTGCATTAAATGAGAAAAGAGTAGTAGAAGGTCTAGAACACCTTCTGGTGGTGAGAGAGTTGGAAGACGTCTTGCCTGAGGAGTTACCTGGGATGCCGCCAGAGAGGGAATTGGATTTTACCATAAACCTAAAAACGGGGATTGAACCAATAGCAAGAGCTCCTTATTGGATGTCGACCCCGGAGTTACACGAGTTGAAATTGCAACTGAAGGAGTTTCTAGACCTAGGACTCATACGTCCAAGTGTGTCATTGTGGGGTGTACTTGTTGTTTTTCATAGGAAATAGGGATGGGTCATCGAGGCTCTGCATTGACTACCGTCAATTGAACAAGGCAACGATCAAGAATTAGTATCTGTTGCCAAGTATTGATGATATGTTTTATCAGATGAAAGCTGCAATGGTGTTTTCAAAGATCGACTTGAGATCAAGGTATCGCCAGTTACATATCAAGGAGGATGACATCACTAAGACTGCCTTTAAGATGAGGATTGGACATTACAAGTTTACTGTATTACCGTTTGGACTAACGAACGCCCCAGGTGTATTTATGAGTTGATTAACGGGGTGTTCCATGACTACTTGGACAAGATCACCCAAGTATTCATGGACAATATTTGATTTAAACTCGGACGATCGAGGATCATGACGAGCACTTGCGCTTGGTACTACAGTGTCTGCGAGAAAACAAGGGGTTTGGGAAATTGTGTAAATGTCGTTTTATCAATCGAGGATTCACTACTTAGGGCATGTCATCTCCAGCGAAGGTATCTTTGTGGATCCAACAAAGTTCGAGGATATTATGGAATGGTCTACGCTAACAAATGTCTTGGAAGTGTGTAGCTTCATGGGTTTAGCAGGATACTATCAACGGTTCATCGAGGGTTTCTCAAAGATAGAAAATTCAATTACATAATTGCAGAAGAAGAATAAGAAGTTCATTTGGACCGAGAAATGCACAGAATCATTTCAGAGGATCAAGGAGTTGTTGACAATAGAACTGATACTAAAGGTCCCTGATATGGATGCAAACTTCTTGGTATGCATTGACACATCCAAAGATGGCTTAGGTAGAGTCTTGATGCAAGACGATCGAGTGATTGCTTACATCTCAACAAAGTTGAGAAGGCATAAGGATAACTATGCAATTCACTATTTGGAATTGTTAGCCATTGTTTATGCCTTGATAGTTTTGAGACACTAACTTATTGGATGAAAATTGAACTAAAAATGGACCACTATGGACTACAACATCTCTTGATTAAGGTTTGTTGTCATTGATGTCAACCCTTGAAGAAAGAACCGTAGCACAAAGGTTTGGATAATGGACCCAATAGTATTTGATGTAAATATTACTCATCATTTTTTTGTCATGGTTGATAAGAATTAAATATGGATGAACTCCAAAGTGGTCGACTTATGGTGAAAGCCCTCATGGGAAGACGCTTTGTGGAGTAAGAAAGCCCATGCTTAATTATGGAATAATGAGATGAAGGAAAGTGAATTTGTCAGGGAAAATATACTAGATGGATATTTCTTGTCATTTCATTTCTGGTGGTATTTGGAACGTCACATAATTCCTCGCGGTTAGAGAGGTATGGCCATGAGAAGTTGGAGACCCTAGGATTGGGTAATGGACCCAAGTTTTTTTGATGGGTAACGGTATGAGTTATGATATATTTTCAAATAATCCTATTCTATATGGATAGTACATGTCATACCATTTCTGGTGGTATGTAGAATGTCACATAACTCCTCACGGTTTGAGATTTATGGTCTTACGAAGTTGGAGTACCTTCATATGTCATCTAGAAGCCCCAAAAGGTCAAAGTAATCAAAGTGGTTTAAGAGATTTTAAAAGGTAAATAATAAAGTGAAGTGATGAGTGTATT
>JZKD02S0387714.1:200721-219845 GCA_000966675.3 Picea glauca
CCCTCATATGTCATCTAGAAGCCCCAAAAGGTCAAAGTAATCAAAGTGGTTTAAGAGATTTTAGAAGGTAAATAATAAAGTGAAGTGATGAGTGTAATATAATTCAAAGTGAATATAAAATAAATTATTTCAATAATAATGTTAATGAAGAAATTAGAAGTGGACCCAACCCTAAAATAAGGAAAGTGGGACCAAGTGACCTAGAAGATGTTTTTAAGGAAGCTACTTGGAGACTATAAATAAGAGGCAAGGCTCTCCCATTTGAAACACACTTGAAAATATTGAATATATATAGGTGTCTGAGGTACACAAATTATATCTAAGCCGAAATTCTGAGGAAAGTGAAGAAAAGAAGGCCGAAATGCAAGGAAGGATAAATTCTTTTGATGGTGCTTTCTAAGGTATGTTATTTTCAGGTCATCTCACCATTTTCACTATAAATTTTTTTATATAATGATTCAGATCCTAAAATTTCTATGCAAGTGATAAAACTTATCTAGGTATCTATGGTTACAAATTCATCTTTTCGGTTGTTGTATTTTGGGAGTTACACTCTATGGAAAATAGGGTTTGTGGACAGTCCTGAAACTACTCAAAATCAGGTGTTTTGGGTAAACATGTCATAAATTCTTCATAACAGATCCAAATTTAGTGAGCCCAATTGTTTTGGTTATGGTACTGTTTTTAGTTTTCTGTGTAACAGTTTTAGATCATTTTATCAAATATTTTTTGTGGGGCACACTCTACAAGGTCGCTCTCTAGAATAAGCCAGAATTTAGCAAGGTATGCCATTTTTTCTATAACTCCTTTTCTGAGAGTTTCAAAGTAGGAACACTTGAAAAAATTGCATAAAGCACATTGAAGAACATTTCTTATCAGTTTCATATCTTTATACATTACAGGTTCAAAATTATGATTACTTCAAGTTAGGGTTGTTGACTAATCCAAAACTAGGCATGTGAGACTAAAGTAAAGTTTGATGAAAATGATAGTCTCTTGTTTTTAATGTTAAGGAAGGTTTGCAGGAATGTGACCATATACACCAGGTCTATTACAGAGCTACAAATCAGATTTGGATGATGAAATTGATGAGGGCTTTTGGTTGTGGCACATGTTGAGTACATGGTTGAGACAAGTAGTTGATGAGTTGACACATACATGAAGTGTATAGTTGATGATGATGGTACATATTGATGATTAATAGTTAATGAGTAATTGACACATGATTGGAACATACTTGGTACATGGTTGGATGCACTTGTTTATGGTACAGGTTGATTACAGGTTGGTGCATGTTTGATGCACTTGTTTATGGTACCGGTTGATTACAGGTTGGTGCATGGTTGATGCACTTGTTTATGGCATAGGTTGATTACAGGTTGATGCATGGTTGATGCATGGTTCAGATTTATTGTTACAGATTTACAGTGGTATATCTCACAGTGATAGTGTGACAGTGGTTCCATCATTCTACTTCTACTTCAGGGTGGCAGGACGGGGCAAGGACAGGTGGTTGTATCCATCTTCCGGTTGTAGCTGAAGAACATTGGAGGTTGTAGCCTCCTTCTGGTTGTAGCCATAGATTTGGGGAGGTGGATCTTCCCTTAGGTTGTAGCCTCAGAAACTAGGGGGTTGGAGCCTCCTTCCAGTTGTAGCTGGAAAACAAAACAAGTTGGTGCTTCAAATGAATGTAATTCTTCAAGACATATAAAAAAAAGCATTCCATGGTTTTCTCCTGATTTTGTTTTCCATGTAAAATATTGGTGTACTGTATATGTATGTGATTGTTTATTTATTACTACTGATTATTGGATAATAATTCTACATTGATATAACATTTGAGGAAAAATGATTATAATTACATTATTATTGATTCACCCCCTCTCTCAGTAATGCAACAACATTTTTATGCAAAGTGAATTGAACGCATAACAATGAAGTTGGTCGGAATTGATTAGAAAGTATGATTTCGAGATTTTTTACACAAAAAGGGACAGTGAACAGAGTGACAGATGTGTTGAGTCAGAGACGATTCAAATTTTCAGTGATTTCCTCTTCAAACGAATCTACGTGAAAATATTCTAACTTTAAAGTGCGACGATGACTGGTACAAAGAGGTCAAGGATTTTGTCAGAAAAAACACAATGATGGTACCAAAATTTGAAGGATTTACTATGGAAAATGACGAATCATTGAGAATTAAAGGTCAAATTTACTTACCGTCCAATGATGGGTTGAGAAGTTTGATCCTAAACGAAGCTCACAGAGCAGTGTGCATGGCTCACCCAGGAGTCACGAAGATGAGGGAAGACCTTAAACCCTTATTCTTGTGGAATGGAATGAAGGAAGAGATAGTCAATTATGTGGCGAAATATCTAGAATGTCATCAAGGGTAGGTTGAACATAGACATCCGACAGGAATACTATAGCCACACTATTCCTGAATCGAAATGGGAGGGAGTTTCGATGGATTTCCACTGACGACAAGGAGACACGATGCAATTTTTTTGGTAGTCGACACTCTGATGAAGAGTGCTCATTTATTTTAGTGCGTATGGCGTATCAGGCACCAGACATAGATAGAGTTTACTCAACGATATTATGAGGGCATGGTGTGCCTAAGAGGATTATATCCGATAGAGGATCGATGTTTACATGATTATTTTGGATTATTTTCCAATAGGCCTTGGGAACCCAACTTAACTTTAGTACTGAGGATCACCCGGATACAGAGGGGCGGACTGAATAAAAAAACCAAATCCTATAGGACATGTTGCGTATGTACTTATGGACCAATAGGAGAATTGGGAAGAGTTATTTCCATTGGTATAATTTGCATATAACGACAGTTATTCAATCACCATTAAGATAGTGCCTTTCGAGTTTCCTTATGGGCGACTGTGTCGGATGCATTGAGTTGGGATCGGCTTGAGGATAGGGCCTTGGAGGGATGGGAAGCGATCCAAGAAATGGAATATTAAATTCAAACTATAAGACAAATGATCAAGGAAGTACATGATTAGAAGAAGAGTTATGAAGATGTGCATCGTGTCAACCATAGTTACGATGTGGCGATCAAGTATTCTTGCGGGTGAAACTGCATAAGAGTTCTATCAAGTTTGGAAAGGGTGTTAAACTATATCCTAGGTTCATGGGATCCTACAAGATTGTGGAAAAGAGAGGGTCATGGCCTACTAACTAGCCTTGCCTAATACTTGAGGCATATGCACGATGTCTTTCACCTCTTTGTTTGAAAAATTATGTTAGTGATCCTACACATCTTTTGACTTGAGTACCTTGCAGGTATCGGAAGAGGGTGCGCTCATGGCTTAGCCAATCTGTATCCTAGACCATCGCATTCAACATCTATAGCATTGAACAGTAGATTAGATCAAGGGTCTATTGGGAAAACTATAGTTCGCACTCGACGACCTCGGAGGATGCATATGATATGCACCAAGAGTTTCCATTTTTGTTGATATATAGACTTATGATATTGTGATACACTTTATTTCAGAAATTATATACTATGAAACTTCGAGACAAAGTTTAAAACAAGAGGGGGTGTATGTAACATCCTACTCTTGCACGCACTAAGCGAACTTATCCTTGAGGACACTTGCTTGTAAGTTATCTAGATTATTATACTATCAGTCGTTCGATTACGATTATGAGATAATATGGATTCACGATATGTTATTTTGTTGTATTCACATAGAGAGGTGCTATTAAATGGGTTCACCTGAGTGTGCAGGACTTTGGATATTGAGGATGCAGAGGCATTGATGAAACCCCTTGGACTCTGGATCAAGTCAGGGAGAGGGTTGTTGGGTTTGAATGTTATTGATGTGACACATGTACATATGATTAGATGCTATGATGATTGATTATTGTTGATTACATGATTCGTTGATGGATGCAGGCTAACGACAGCTTTCCGAACAAACTCACATGTGGAGTAGAGGGATCACACATGACAACTAGAGACTTTGAGGGAGAGGTGTGGGAGCAGCCCTACCACAACCTACTAACACTTCCTCTGTGGCTCAAACTTTAGGTTAACGATTACCTAGTTCGATAAGACCCATGATGGCATGAGGGAAGACTTTTATAGTCCCTCACGATGATTCTAAGGGGTGTGCAATAAGGAAGGGGCCTTATTCCTTAGAGGCCCTTAGTCTCCCACAAGATCACCTGGTAGAGTATTGACTCCAATGGTTTTTGGCATCTTTCAAAGTCATTCAATAGGCAAGTGGCACCCTTGGAGCACGTAGTGCCCCCTGAAGGGAAGGTCACACAAGGAAAACAAAAAGAGGCAAGTGGAACCCTTGGAGCACCTAGTTCGTCCTAAAGGGCACATCGTGATTTTAACTGGTAAGTGAATAAAACTAGTCGGCCCTAAAATGAATGATCTCATAAGTAAGATTTAAAAACAAATTTTCCCTAATGAAAATCTCGCCGAGCCTAGTGAAATTAACCCTAGGTCTAAGTAGAACATGTGGTAAAAAAAAAAATAATAATAAATAAACATGTAACAAGAAGGGGAGTAAGAAATTCAAAATATTTATTAAAGTCAAAATTATAATGGAGGATTAAATTTGAAAAAAAGGGTAAATGGGTGTTTTATGTATACTTGCTAAAATTAATTTTTAATTAAAAAGGAAAAGGGCTAAATGGTTGTTTTATCTACACTTGCTAAAATTAATTTTTAATTAAAAAGGAAAAAGGGTAAATGGTTGTTTTATTTACACTTGCTAAATTGATTTTTAGTTAAAAACGAAAGAGTGAAACTTAAAAAAAATAGAAAATTTAAAGAAAAGGGGAAACATAAAGAAAAAGATGAATGTCTAACTTAGTAAGGAATCTTGCCTTGAGAACTTGCTATTTATGAACTCGACTAGGAATTAAGTAAATTGTAAGTCATTTAAGAAGTGTAAGGAAATTTTGGGACATCGAGGAGCATTTTTAGGAATGTTTTAGGTGGATGAGGGAAATAGGAATAACTAATTAATTAATAAAATTAATTTTCTCGTGCAACTAGGGGATCAAGCAACATGTGTACGGGGGAGGTTTTTCTAATTAATTAAATGAAAAATGAATTTAATGATAATTTGAGAAACTAATTACTTGAAAACTATATAAAAAGAAGGGAGGAAGAGGAGTATGGATCTCATATTTATGTGTAATGGTACACTGCTGAATTTTTCCTTAACTGAACTTTCTCTTGTTGGAGTTGGGATACCCATCTCAGATAACGAGTGATATTTCGACCTTGCGAGGTGAGTTGGGTGTTAGCAGTTCTCTGGTATTGTGTGAGTGGCCCCTTTGCGGCTCGGGGGACTTAGGGGGAAGAAGAGTACCTCTAGCATTGGTTGGGAGCTATCGGTGAGGTCACATTGGTTGGCAAGCGGGAGTTGGATGGAGCGCAGGCAGCACAACAACTATGGAGCATTCACGTTTGGCTAAGGTATGTCTGTTAAAGTGGTTACTTGCAATAAAACTTAATGTACACATGTTATTAATATGTGCTTGGTTGAAGATTTCATTGCATGATCTTTCTTGCACCTGCTTTCCTACGGTATTGTAATCCCCTTGCTTGTTATATTCTGAATTATTTTCCTATGGTCAACCCAACTTCTGGTTGCAATGACTTCTTTGTGTTGGTTTTATTGATTATTACGAACAGAATGTGTTTTTATCTTCCGTCCCTTATCCTTAAGTTATTAGTCTGTGCCTGAGTAGTTGGTTAGGATCCAAATCGACAATCTTCACTCCGGTGTTCAAAGACCTATAGATTCAAATGCCCTGCTTTCCTGTCCATGGATAATAAGTGAAGGATAAATTTTGCCCAACTATCTATCCCTTACTTATATATGTTTTTTTCCCTTATGATTGATCTCTAATCCTTGTGTCCTCCTTGTGAATGATTATCTATGTGTTTGATTGATTCATTGTTGAATGATTAGTCTATGTGTCTTCTTGTGAATGAGTATCTTTGTATTTTGTTGATTCATTGCCAAGTAATTGGTCTTGCGCCTACTTGTGATCGACCATCTCTGTGTTTTGTTTGATTCATCTCGGATCGATTCATCTCTGTGATTTCTTGGCATATTATCTCTGTGTTTTCTTGAATGGTGAATCTCAACATTGGTAATATGGAATGACTGCATTTTTAATAGTTTGACAACGATTTTATTCTAAGCAATTTAATTATATGTGAATCATTTTAGCGAATTATATTCAGCGAATATGTGAATATAGAAAACAATTTTATATTTTATGACACTAAATTTATATAGACGGCAAATTCCATTTCATGTTTTATATAACCCCACGATTATTATAGAAGCGATTAATAATGTTCCAATCTGGTGATGTTTAAGTTTGGTATCTATTTATACATTTAATAACAAAACGATATCATATTTTGCCCAACAATATCTTATTTTCGCTCAGCAATATCATATTTAACTTAGCAATATATCTTTAGCCTGTGTTTATTTAATTGAGTCTGGGATATATATATATATATATATATATATATATATATGCGTTTTTATTCTTCAACGCTAAAACACAGCGAACTTGTGCCCCATACAAATTACTGACATCATTTTAGACATGCTCCAAACACACCAATCTAGAAAACAATTTTCTTGGCGATATAAAGCAGCGATTATATATTTAATGTATTACACAACAACTTCATTATTCTACTCTGCGATCTCATAGATTACTCACTCTGCGATCTCATAGATTTAAATGACAGCATTATCATTTAATTACTCTGCAATTTAGATATATATTGCTGCGAATTTATATACACAAATATACAGTGAAATTATACATTGAATGACCGTGAAATTAGACATCAACTGTGGATGCGATATGATCGGGTAGTACTTGTGTTTTATGGCTGGGAACAATTGTGTATTTAGGACTATATTATTATTGTTGTGTGGTAACTTTTGTGTGGTATGCGGACACCGATAATAATGTAGACTTGTATATCATTGACACACAACAATTTACTAGCAGAGATCAAATTTGGTAGAGTTTTAATTTCTTTGTAAATATAATTACACAGCGATTTAATGTTGGACAGCAATATCTTCACTAGACAGCCTTTACTGTTGACAATGATTTACCTTTTGATAGCGATTTCACTTTATAGATTTTTACCTGCGTTCCTTTAGATAGCGATGTTGTTAATTCCTTTATTTAAGACAACGATTTTGTTTCCTTGTTAAACGACACCCTATCTATCTTTAGTATGTCTGCGTTTTTAGCATGTGTTGCTATATGACAGCATAGTATATGTAACAGCAAAGGAACTCAAATGAACCAACATGTCCAAAACCTGAAACAGTGAATGCACTTTTCTTATGCATTGAATCCATGAGACTGGATAGAGGACAGGCCTTGGCCACCATTAAAGGTCATGGAGGATCTTACTTGCATGTGTTTTTTTCAGAGCCCCTACAGAAGACAAGAATTAGGTTGTTAGATGGGCCGAAGTTTAAATGAGATGGAAGTTTGAAACCATTTCAAAAGATTGATGTTCAAAATAATGGAAAAATCAAATGTTTTGTCTACCGTAGACAATATTGGATGATCAATCTTTATATAACTATTAGAAATTCAAACTTAAATTTATAATTATATGATAACTCTCTAAAACCTAATTTAGGATTATAATGATTTTTACTATGCTCATCATTAATCTTACCATTCTATGTTCACATAGTTATTTAACAAAATAAAATGAAATGAAATGAGATTTAGTATTATTTAAATTGAAATTTTCATAATTAAATATGGTAGATATTAAATGTCAAATTATTATGATTATCTTAATTTAAGAGGAGGCGGTGAAAAGTAATTAAATTACAAAATTTAGATAAATGCACATTAACTATAAATAACTAAATAAAATACTTATTTTAATAAATTTTGTTTGGCTTAATAATTTCCAAAAGTATCTCTCGATGTTTATAATAATCAATCATAAATTTTGAGCCACAAATTTGCAGAACCAAATAAAAACTTCAAGAATCAAATTTTAAAAAGAAGAATAAAATTTAGATAATAAATTGATATTTATCTATTAACAAAAATTATATATTTATGATGACTAAATATTTAGTAATACATTGAGCAATATTGCTTATAAGATGTTCTTGGTGGTATAGACGGGATTTAAAACATCTTATCACACATATACCTAATTGGATCATGAAATATATTCAGCGACTAGTAATAGACACAAATATTATTGTTAGATAGTGAAATAATTGATAAACAACGATTGGTAACAATGAATGGTTCACATGGTATCCATGTGCATTGCTAACTTAATCTACTGTGGATTCCCTTCTTTTCTTTTAAAATGGTCAAGGTAAAGATCTGTTGATTGTTGAATTATTATTAATAGATAGCATGTTATTGTAGAATGGATTCTCGAGAAATATTTCATCGATGACTAATTTTCTCCTTTAAATGATGTATGTTTGCAATAGAATTTGTTGCACAAAGAATTTATTGTGTTGTATGAATGTTATCATCATCAGATTTCCTTGCGTCTTCTTGACTTGTTGATTGGGTCCTTGGGTTCATCGTCATGTCGTGTTGATTAATTGTTGTCAATTTCCTTCCCGCTTAACAAAAAAATTTGTATGTGCTTGGTGTCGCATGTAGTCGTAACGAACGAGGTTTTTGCAATGGGGGTCATGATCTT
Source organism: Picea glauca (assembly GCA_000966675.3). Taxonomy (NCBI): domain Eukaryota; kingdom Viridiplantae; phylum Streptophyta; class Pinopsida; order Pinales; family Pinaceae; genus Picea; species Picea glauca. The sequence goes on from JZKD02S0387714.1 coordinate 209,459, forward strand.
AGCTCCAAGAGGTTGGATAAATAATCCACCATTTCCCATGGATTCCTATAAAAGCCTATCCATAAGTGGGTGAAATCCTAGTCTTCTTTAGAAGTGTTGAAAGGTGAGAATTCTTGGAAGACAGTTTGATTCTATTATTTATGGTCATGTTCCAAAGAGTTCCCTCGTGAGTGGTAGTGAGAGGAAGCCCCAGATTACATCAGAGTAGGATACTATTTCCTAGCCCCGGTTCCAATTATCAACCAATAAGCATTATTACTAATAGTGCATCAACATAGAAAAAAATGAGTAGGATCACATTCAATGGAATAAGTTTTTCCTTCATGGAAGAGAAATGTCTCACCAATGAATGTGCAAGGGAGTAAGACAACCGAACTAGTTGGTAAACCTTTACTAATTCTCTTTCAGGAGTGATTCTTTCCTTTTTCTAACATATCCAATATTAGCAAATCAGACAGATCTAGTAATTCTTGTGGAAGGATACCCAAGAGATTGTTGTGAGAGAGATAGATAAAAACAGTATACTTCCATAGGTCATATTTACACAAGTGATAGTTTCTAGGGTCACAGTTATAGAGGTCATAGTTCCAGAGGTCATTCCATAAGTCATAGTTCCAGAGGGCGCAGTTCCATAGGTCATAGTTCGAGAGGTTATAGTTCCTGGGGTCATAGTTCCATAAGTGATAGATCCATAGGTCATAGTTCGAGAGGTTATAGTTCCTGGGGTCATAGTTCCACAAGTGATAGATCCATAGGTCATAGTTCGAGAGGTTATAGTTCCTGGGGTCATAGTTCCACAAGTGATAGATCCATAGGTCATAGTTTCTAGAGTCATAATTCCACAGGTCATAGTTATAGAGGTCATAGTTACACAGGTCATAGTTCTAGAGGTAATAGTTCCGCGGGTCATAGTTCCTGGGGTCTTTCCAAAAGTCATAGTTCTAGAGTTGAAAGTTCCAAAGGGAGTAGTTCTAGAGGTCATATTTCCACAGGTCATAATTCCCGGGGTCACAGTTCCAAAGATCATAATTCCATAGGTTATAGTTCATGGGGTCATAGTTCCAGAGATCACAGTTCTAGAGTTCATTCCATAGGTCATATTTCCAAAGTTCAAAGTTTCAAAGGGCATAGTTATAGAGATGATAGTTCCAAGGCTCATATTTCCAGAGGTCATAGTTCCACAGGTCATAGTTCCCGGGGTCATAGTTCCAAAGATCATAATTCCACAGGTTATACTTCATGGGGTCATAGTTCCAAAGATCACAATTCTAGAGTTCATTCCATAGGTCATAGTTCCAAAGTTCAAAGTTCCAAAGGGCATAGTTATAGAGATGATAGTTTCAAGGCTCATAATTCCTAGCGTCATATTTCCAGAGGTCATAGTTTCTAGGGTCACAGTTATAGAGGCCACAATTCCAGTGGTCATAGTTCTAGTTTTCATTCCATAATTCATAATTCTAGAGATCAAATTTCTAGAGGATGTAGTTCCATACATCATAGTTCCATAGATCAAAGTTCCAAAGGGCGTAGTTCCAGAGATAATAGTTCCACTAGTCATAGTTCTTAAGGCCATAGTTCCAGAGGTCATAGTTCCTGGGGTCACAGTTCTAGAGGTCATAGTTCTAGAGGTCATAGTTCCAGAGGTCATAGTTCAAAAGTTTAAAGTTCCAAAGGGCATAGTTCCAAATGTCATAGTGCCACGGGCCATAGTTCTTGGGGTCACAATTCTAAAGGTCATAGTTCCATAGGTCATATTTATTGATGTCACAGTCCCATAGGTCATAGTTACAAAGGTCATTCCACAGGTCATATAGTTCTAGAGGGCACAGTTCCAAAAGTCATAGTTGCACAGGTCATAGTTCCAGAGTTCAAATTTCTAAAGGGCATAGTTCTAGAGGTCATAATTCCATGGGTCATAGGTCCCAAGGTCACATTTTTATAGGTCATGATTCCATAGGTCATAGTTCCTGGGGTCATAGTTCTAGAGGTCATAATTCCATAGGTCATTCGACAAGTCATATTCCTAGAGGTCAAATTTCCAGAGGGCATAGTTCTAGAGGTCATAGTTCCACAGGTCATAGTTTAAGATTTTAAAGTTCCAAAAGGCATAATTCCAGAGGTAATAGTTTCATGGGTTATAGTTCCTAGGTCACATTTCCAAAGGTAATAGTTCCATAGGTCATAGTTCCACAGGTCATAGTTCTAGAAGTCATAGTTCTAGAGGCCATTCCACAGGTCATAGTTCCACAGGTCAAATTTCTGAAGGGTGTAGTTCCAAAGGTCATAGTTCCAAAGGTCATTGTTCCAAAGTTAAAATTTCCAAAGGGAGTAGTTCCATAGGTCATAGTTCCACGGGTCATAGTTCCTGGGGTCACATTTTTAGAGTTCATAGTTCTATAGTTCATAGTTCTTTGGGTCATAGTTCCAGAGGTCATGATTCCATAGGTCATTCCATAGGTCATAAAGTTCTATAGGGCATAGTTCTAGAGCTCATAGTTCTATAGGTCATAGTTTCAAAGTTAAAAGTTCCAAAGGGCATAGTTCCAAAGATCACAGTTCCATAGGTCATAGTTCCCAAGGTCACAGTTCCAAGGTCATAGTTACATAGGTCATAGTTTCATAAGCCATAGTTCTAGAGGTCATTATAGAGGTCATAGTTCCTGGGGTAATAGTTCTAGAGGTCAAAAACCCACTTAAAGCCAATAGGGTGTTGGTTTATTGGTGGGGTCAACAGAGTATTGGTCCATTCAGTGGGTTTCCTTATAGAGTGCCTGATGAGTTACCTTATACTTATGGGCTTGAAAGAGTAATGATAGCACCTTGCAGTATCTTCTACTAAAAAACATGAAACACCATAGATTGCCTTGATCATAATCTCATATTGAATGTTGTCTCTCTTCTATATCTAGAACACTGACCATAAAATTTTGTTGATCTCCTTTTGTGGTTTTGAATTTTGATGGAAACATAATTCTATATTCGGTCTCAAATTATGAAATATTTCTAGGAATTTTGTCATAGCTTCCATATGTGTATTTCCTCTCACAACAAAAATCTCTTGTTCTCAAGCTTGGGCAATTTTCATTTGACATTAAACATTCTGCATGTATTGCAAAAAATTTATCTGGCCTATTGAAATGCAGGATTTCAAGAATTCAAGAGTCTCCTATATTGAAATAAAGGGAATGTTGTTTATGTGAGAAAGGGAATGTTGTTTACATGAGATTGTTGTGCTTTGAAATATTTCAAGACTCTCATATATATAAGTCTATATGTTTATTTAATCTCCGAGAATTTGTGTAATGTGTCAAGGTGAGGAATTCATTGTGGAAACTTGGGCTAACATATAATAGAAACCTCTCCAATATACAATCTCAATAAATAAAATTTCAACAAAAAATAGATGTATGTGAGAAATGCCCCGGAATGTTTCTCTGGTGGTTCTGGACCTGTATACAAATATGCTATAATGCATGGTGGGAACTGATTATACTCTTACTGGTTCAAACGTTTGTAGTTTCTACAATGATTATCTGTGGTTATCTTTCCCTTGAATTCATATTACATTTGAAATATAAGAGACTGTGATTGTTCCTGGACAAATACATATTACATTGTATTGAAAGTCTGTTGAAGATGGCCATGGAAGGTGCATGTTTTGGATACACCAATGGAAGATTTTATTCCTTTAATTCAAGCTACAATTTGTAGTGCTTTCAAAGACAATATAAAAATTATTTGTTCAACAATAATGTTTTTATTTTCACAGCTTTAATTTTGAAATTCCAAGGAAGACATGTAAAGGCTATGATGATTATTTCATAAATGTTTTGATGTTCTTCTAACATGGTTATTAAATGGCTAATTTATGTGTTAGTGAAAGAGAGGTGTCAAGTGTGGCTATTTGTAGTTGGTATTTGTTTTTGTAGGGATGTGTCATAGCACATCATTTGGAGTTTATCTTCTTGTGCTATGGATTTTTTTCTCATTTTCTAGAATGTTCTTGACAACTCCTTTCCCTTTGATATGGTATGTATTTTCATAATCTTACGAAAAGATATAAGCCAAAGAACAAGAACAATATGGGTTCTTCTAGATATGAGTGTCAATGACTATCAATGACTATCATGATAATAAAAAGTTGATGTCAAAGTTTCATAAATTTGGCTTCCCCTTTTCATGTTTATGTTTTCATGTATTACCTACTATGTTGAATAAGAGAGTTGTTATTTCCCTATGCAGCATCGAGATGTCTCCCCCAAATGTAGGTACCCCAAATGGGGACATCCTGGTCTCAAGTACACCTAAATGAGGGTGGGAATTCTAGAGGAATTTCTAGGGCATCCTGGAATGTTTTTCTTGATTTTGGATACCCTACAAGGACTTGTGGAGATTCCCTAGGATGACTAACAATCCCATCCAAAAAACAATTTTGACCATTTTTGCGCCCATTCCTATGATATCTATAGTTTGAGGAGTATGCTTAGCCTATAAAGATGGCACATAAAGCTTATGGGGTATCCAAGGCATTTTGCTACTTGCTCAAAAATATTTCTTGAGAAACTTCCATTGGTAGGAACTATGACCTGTGGAACTATGACCTGTGGAACTGCGACCTATGGAACTACGACCTATGGAAATGTGACATCATGAAATATGACCTCTTGATCTCCCCTCCACCGATCACATACCCCAAATACACCAGTGACTACTAAGAAAACTCACATTTCTTGAGGTTAGCCAACAATTGGTGTTTTTTCAAAATCTCTAACACCTACATGAGATGTGAGATGTTCTCCTCCCAAGCTTAGCATTTTCTTTTCCTCTTTTCTCCTTTTTTTCTCTTAATTACATTAGAGAAATAGTGTCTCGTGCTTTTTTTGTCAATTTAAAATTTTATTTTCATTCATTTACATTCCCATTTACATCAAGAGTACTATATTAATGCAAGGGTGAACATCGATTAGGATGACATGGGGCTCTTCACTCCATGACACATATTTCCTAACTAATCCATAGCCATAAACCTTTCATGTTCCAATCTTCGCAGAACCTAAGCCAATAGCCAATTGTTGTGGTGTGAATCCAAGTTGGATCAAGGCCACTTGAAAACAAAGTTATGATAGTTTTTTCCACCTTCAAAGACAAAATAATATATATATATAACACTCACAACGGTCAATAAAAGGTATGGTCTCCTATTTCAACACTTTAAAATGTATATAAATATTTTATTTTTATTAATCAACAGTAAATAAATTTAAAAAAATATTTAATTCTCATAAAGTGGAAATCATCTTGTACCATAAGTATTGTACAAAGGGGGAAATTTGAACAATGAGTTGATCCCTAATCTAAGATTGGAAGGGCACTTATCAGATGGGAAATTTGATTTATAAATGTAATCCTCACATTTAGAAATCAGGAAGTTAATACCAACGGAAGAGAGAATAATGAAGGATGTGCAGGTGAAGGAGATGATGGGGACCCCCCTGAATGTCAATTGGAGTTAAAACATGTAGTTACTCATGTTCCCAAGAGAAAAATAAATATAGATCCATAAGTCATATTTCTTGGGGACATAGTTCAAGAGGCCATAGTTCAATTGGCCATTCCACATGTCATAGTTACAGCGGGAATATTTCCAAAGGTCATAGTTCCATAGGTCATAGTTCTTAGGGTCATAGTTCCACAAGTGATAGTTCTAGAGGTCATATTTCCTGGGGTCATAGTGCCACAAGTCATATTTCTAGAGGTCATAGTTCCACGGGTCATAGTTCCTAAGGTCATTCCACAAGTCATAGTTCCAAAGGGCATAGTTCCATATTTCATAGTTCCATGGGGCATAGTTGTTTGGGTCACATTTCTAGAGGAAATAGTTCCATAGGTCATAGTTCCCAGGGTCGCAGTTCTAGAGGTCATCCCATAGGTCATAAAGTTATAGAGGGCATAGTTCTATAGTTCATAGTTATACGGGTCATATTTCATGGGGTCATAGTTCCAGAGGTCATAGTTCCAGAGGTAATAGTTCCATGGTTCATAGTTCCTGGGATCATAGTTCCATAGGTCATAGTTCTTGGGTTGTTGTTCTAGATGTCATAGTTCCAGAGGTAATTACATAGGTCATAGTTCTATAGTTCAAAGTTCCAAAGGGTGTATTTCCATTGTTCATAGTTCCATGGGTCATAGTTACTGGGGTCATAGTTCTAGAGGTTATAGTTCCACGGGTCCTAGTTCCTAGGGTCATAGTTGCAGAGGTCATTCCATGAGTCATAGCTCCAGAGGTCAAAGTTGTAGAGGGCATATTTCCATAGGTCATAGTTCCATATCTCATAGTTCCATAGCTCATAGTTCCATAGTTCAAAGTTCCAAAGATATGACCTTGAGAACTACACCCTTTCAAACTTTGAACTATGGAACTCTGACCTGTGAAACTATGCCCTATGGAATTACACCCTCTAGAAGTTTGACCTATGGAATGACATAGGGAACTATGACCTATTGAATTGTGACCCCAAGAACTATGAAGTGTGCAACTATGACCTTTGGAATTGTGACCCCAGGAACCATGATCCGTAGAACTATGACCTATAAAAATGTGACCTCATATTTCCTATGATCATAGTTCCAGAGGTCATAGCTCCACAGATCATTCCACAGGTCATAGTTCCAAAGTTAAATTTATATAGGGTATAGTTCCAGAGTTCAAAGTTCCAAAAGGTGTATGACCTCGGGGTCATACGCCTAAATTGGAACTTTGAACTTAGGAACTATGTCCTGTGGAACTATGAACTTTGGAACTACGCCCTATAGAACTTTGACCTTGGGAACTATGACCTTTGGAATGACCTCTGGAACTATGACCTCTAGAATTATGACCCCGAGAACTATGAAGTGTGGAACTATTACCTATGGAACTATGACCCTAGGAACTATGACCCATGGAAGTATTACCTCTGGAAATACGCCCTTTGGAACTTTGAACTCTTGAAATATGACATGTGAAACTATGAACTTTGGAACTAATCCCTCTGTAAATTTGACCTATGGAACTATGACATGTGGAACTATGACCCTAGGAACTATGAATTGTAGAACTATGACCTTTGTAACTATGACCCCAGGAACTATGACCTGTGGAATTATTACCTGTGGAACTACGTCATCTAGAACTGTGACCCCATGAACTATGACCTATGGAACTATGATCTTTGGAACTACTCCCTTTGGAACATTGAACTTTAGAACTATGAATTTTGGAATGACCTCTAGAACTATGACCTTTGGAACTATGACCCTAGGAACTTTGAACTCTGGAACTATAACCCATGGAACTATGACCTATGGAATTATGCCCTCTAGAACTTTGACCTACAGAACTATGACCTCTAGAACTATGACACAAGTAACTATGAAGTGTGGAACTACAACCTCTGAAATTGTGACCCTAGGAACTATGACCCATGGAACTATTAGCTCTGGAACTATGCCCTTTGGAACTTTTAACTCTGGAACAATGACCTGTGGAACTATGAACTTTGTAACTACACCCTCTAGAACTATGACATGTGGAACTATTACCCCAGGAACTATGACCTTTGGAACTACACCCTCTAGAACTTTGACCTATGGAACTATGACCTCGAGAGCTACTCCCTTTGGAAATTTGAACTATGGAACTATGACCTCTAGAACTATTCCCTCTAGAACTTTGATCGATGGAACTATGACCTGTGGAATCATGTCTGGAACTATGACCTCTCGAACTCTGACCCCAAGAACTATGAAGTGTGGAACTATGACCTCTGGAGCTATGACCCCTTGAACTATGACCGGTGGAACTATTACCTTTGGAACTACACCCTTTGTAACTTTGAACTATGGAACTATGACCTGTGGAACTATGGCCTTTGGAACTATGCTCTCTAGAACTTTAACCTCTAGAACTATAACACATGGAACTATGACCCCCAGAACTATGAAGTGTGGAACTATGAGGCTGACCTATGGAACTATGACCAAAGTCTCAAATCAATTTAGTGCTTTACCTGACAGTGCAAAAGAAACCTAGTAGGTAAGAAAAATATGTCTTTGTGCTCTTCTACTATCTTGTACACTTGCTTCTGTTGTGTAGAGATACCTCATACAGATGTTTTGGTGGTTGCAATGACCTTTCCTTCATCTTTTGACTAGACCATAAAGAGGAAAAATCCTCTAGTCTAAGAGACCACCTTTATGCACTACTTTGTAGAGATCAAAGAGACAGGAGTAGTTCAGACTGCCTCCAGTAACATGTAGAGATAAAACCTCCCAAAATAATAATGACACCACGGGGTTGAGATTCATAAACAACGTGATGCTTCCACATATATGGTTTTCCTAAAGTAACATCACAAACTTCAAGGGAGGAAACATCACAAAATACCACATCTTTGAAGGGTTTGATGCAATAGTGCAGGAGACATTATTGGCTAACACAAATATCTTGTCCCTAGCTGAGCCAACCGATACTGTATGGATGAGGGTGTGGGGATATTGTTAGTTTCAACCTTTTGATGACCTCTACTAAGATTAGGTTCTTCTAGCTACAATTTTCAACAATCAAATGGAGTGGGGTCCCCTTGACCCATATCTGTGAGTGGAAGAGGTGCTCCCCTTCTTCAAGGTCTTCTGGTTCCTCTAGCTGGACCTTTGTAGTAGCGATGGTGACATTGGGTTATGTGTCAATGATCCATTTTCCCTTATCTAATTCTAGTACAATCCTAGACTAGATTAGAAGCACTAGAAAGAGTGTATAGAATGTCTCTAATAACTCTAAACCATTGGTCAAGGCCTTCCCTATTATAGTAACTTTTTATCTTGGAAGATTAGAAATGGGGAACATGTAAGAGTAGGGGATTATTACATAATAGGTTGTGGAGAAGCAATTATTCTTAATATAGATTTAAGGAATCATCTTCAATGATAAGCCATTTTAATTTAAATGAATTGTGGGATTCTACTACTACTAATATTTTGCATCGGGGCTATATATTTTCTTAGTCTCTAGAAATTGAAGGAGAGTGCGTAGATATGTAGAATTTGTTTGTGGCAGAATTGAGAAAAGGTAATGAAAGGTTAAAAGATGAGATGTACACATTGGCCTTGTCTAAGAACATATTGTCTAGATCATACACATCTCAAATGGGTTGTAAGTCATTACTTTCAAGTGAGGATTAAGAGGAGGTTTGGTGGTGGTCTAAAGTATGGAAAATAAAAGCTTCTAAGAAGATTAGAATCTTCATCTGGCTAGCTCTTATGAACATGGTTATCAGATGGGAAATGTTGCAAAAGAGGGGCAATCAAGGGCCATGAATGAGTATTAATTACAACAATGAGGCATAATCCATTTCTCATTTTGTGATTTCTTCTCCATTTGCACAACAAATTTTGAAAGATGAATAATATTCAATATAGTTTCCAAATGTTTCGAATAGACCTACATTGGATTAGAAACTTTGGTATTTGTTTGAAAAGAAGGATATGAAATATTTCAAGAACTCTCATGCCACATTCGTTAGAGCATATGGTTGTCTCAAAATACACAATTGTTTGAAGATCGTTAAGTGCAAAATTTCCAAGTATATTCACAAGCATATGTTTTATTTCAGAGTTTCCTATCTGAGGTTAAGGATAGGATTCCAAGGCAAGCAGAAGAATTGTTGATTAATAAATATACTTCATGTAGATTCTTTGATGGGTTTAAACAAGGGAACTTCTACAATTTTGTGGGTATTATTTTTATTTCTCAAAAGAATTTTATACGAAGTTGGATTGGGTTCTAGTACTAATAATTCAGTTGAATAAATGGAATTAAGATGTCTTCATAAAATTGTTACAGAAAAGGGTGTTTCTCAGATTCAAGTCTTTAGTGACTCTTCTTTAGCCACTAATTTGATCAAGGGTCACCTTCAAATTCAAAATGTTCTATTAGGGGCTTTGTCTTATGAGCTAAATAAGTTACTGCTCAATTATTTGAGAAGATATATTTACCCATGTTTTTAGAAAACTAAATACTTAAGTAGATAGCCTCTCACATGATTGTCAATAAATAGAATAAAAATGTTAGACCCAGAAAATACTATAAATTGGATTATGTATGTTGTTGTTAATCTTGAATAATTTTTCTTTTCTACTCTATGCTACAACTCTAAATCAAAGCTTAAATAACAAGAGATTGTTTATTATTATTAGTGAATGATTTAATTGAAGTGTAAAGGAATAGTCAATAACATGATGAAACTTTTTTTATTTCATTTATGATAGGAGAGGGGAATATATTTCTTCTGGTATGAAAGCCATATAATTTTGGTGTGAAGTTTAAGATTCCATAAATGGTACACGACAA
>JZKD02S0387714.1:241318-254780 GCA_000966675.3 Picea glauca
TGAATTATTTCCCTAGTTCCAAATAAAGGAGAGAAGTCCCTAGCCCTGATGCAAATCCCAAGAGTTAGAAATAGTGAATAATCTTGTCTTCCAACCTATAACTAGATATCTAGACCATCCTATAGTGTCAATAAAGTTGAAATCCCAACTCTTTAATAGCTTCGATAATATTGAACTACATGTTCCATGTCTATCATTATTTCTTGCATGAAAATGATAGAGGGATTATGAGTCTCTATTAACCTTTTAAGGGACAATTTCTTGGAGGAATTGACTAGTCCTTTGTAGTTCAGGGTTAAGAAAATAATTTGGAACCATCGTTAGGGGTGATTTCTCTAAGTTCCTCGAACAAATATTGTTGTCATCCACTTCTCTATTTGAAATTGACATGCTTTTAAGCTAGACATAAAAAGAATTTCCTACGTCTCTGTCTAGATTTCATACTCTTCTCATCCATATGTTCTAATCCTCTCTCAATTCCTCCTTCAAAGATGACATGTCCCCTATTCATAGGTTTGAGGTTGTATTTTGAAGCCTCTTATCCCCACTTTTTAGGGATAATTAGGAGATCATGTCTCAAGGCCCATAGGTCCTAGACATGGAGTACCGAGAGCGGGATTGACCTGAGCATGGCCCTAGAGGGCCCACCTTTTATTCATTCATCATATTTTGTCTTGTTAGAAGCAGCAACATCCATCACCATCAGCTTGATCCTATATCAGAAGAAGTTCTTGCTCCATGAGATATACAGGTATGATGGTATGTGTCACTTTTGATCATTGAATCCTTTAAATATATGCATATAATTCCTCTTATCTCTAACAACTACTTAGATCTTACATTATCCCACTTGACCATGCTTGAGGAAATTGAAAGTCTGCCCTAGCAAGCCTATGCCCATAGATCTTGGTTTTCCACTGGGGAATTTCTGAAAAGCCATCGTTCGCTCCCATCATGACACCACTATTTCATCTTATCTCCTGCTCATTTATCACATTCCCCTTGTCCGGGCATTGGGTTGACCTATTTGCAAGATTGCACCTTATCACATGGGAAGAAGGGGCTAAGGGCCCAGAAGGTAAAAGAAGCTGGTAAAAGACAAAATCCTAGAAATAAAACATCGAGATGCTTCACCCAAGGATCCTTGAAAAGGCAATAAAAAGCCTCTCAACAAGAAACAAGAGGGACCCAGAAAATAACAAACAAGACCTAGTCAGAGGATAGGGGGTCTCCTCATGAGCTAGCCTATTAGGTCCATGGGTACCTAACAGTATGACATTACCACCATTTGGTTACCACGCCAGGGCAGTGACCTTTGGTTGCATGGCCAAGGGAAAGGGGGTCTCATTAGGAGCCAACCTTCTCATCTATATGAAAGTACTTGTGGGTAACGCTGTCAGGTCTGGTCACCATGCCAAGGCAGTGTCCCCTGGTTAGTTCTTAAACAAAAACAAAAAAGAAAATAAAAGAATAAAAAGAATAAAGGAAAGAATGGGCTTGGAAAATATGCATCTATGACAGGTACAACTCGCCTTCTACAAAGGCACCCACAGGTAACACTTATGCATCCTTGGCCCTCATTGCACCCACATGTCTAGACATCCCTTAGCCACATCACCTCACTTACATGGCTTGGATGAGATTTTTCTGGAAACTTTCATTTTTCTTGTGGACACTAGCCCAATAGGACGCCTTGTCCTTTTCTTCAATCTTGTATTGCAGGTTTTTGTAATGTCTTTGAGCTATTATATAATACTATAATAATATTGATGATGAGATGTGATTGACATTGATATGATCCCTATGACTGATGAGCCCATGGAGGGCATAGCTTTTGATGTGCAAGACCATGCCCGACGGACAGGTACCATTTGGACTAGTACACATGGGGAGATGACCAGTTCAGACCTCCATGGGGCTGAAGAGCCCACCATATGGATCATGAGACCCCATCAGGAGGGGGAGATAGGACAGAGCTTGATCAGGGGTTTTGCACCTGAGAGGAAGAGGGCGTTCCACCAGAGATGCTCTGGCAAGACTAGACCTAGGGGGAATGACCCATTTTTAGTGGAATGATAGCCTTGGAAGTCTTAGGATGTCCCCATATTCATCATGACATCATCCATCTTCATGGACACTTTTGGAGGCAGACTGGGCAGCAGTGGCATGTGTGGCATGTTGGAGACGCCCCTGTGGGGCTAATGTTTTGCTCCTAGATGTCTCATTTGCCCCAGAAAGGGCTATTGCCTCCCTTGAAGGGAATTTTACTCTCTTTTTTACATAATTAGGGTTTTTACTTAGCATTTAATGTAAAAAAAATATGATTTTGACATTATGGCCTTGTCGGCATTTTTATGACCTAAAAAGTAAAATTAGGTCATTGATACAGTATATATTGAGGATTTTGATCCTCATTTTAGCATCACAACTGACTCACTCATTAGTCATGTATGATTTTTGAACCCTATTTGGGTTATTGGTTGATTTAAGGAAGGCACACTTGTTTAAAGAATGGATTTTTGGCATTCTATGGTGTTTTTATTGAAGGAAGGTGTTACAACTAGGGTTTGCATGGTTATTTTAGATGAATTGTAAGTATTTTTCTGCAAAAATTCTTAAATGAATGGTTGTAGTCTTATTTTCTTGCATGTATTTATAATTTGTTGAATCAAAACACTAGGTGACAAGCACACAAGTAGGTCCTTGTCTCATGTCCCCTGATAGAAAATATTTTAGCCATTGAAGAAGAAGAAGAGAGCCTAGCCATAGCTACACTCCTTTTTCTTCCTCCCTCTAGCTAGTCGTACCATTTTGAATTCAAGAGGAAGAGGACATCATAGGCCTAGGCTATCTACACCTAGGGTCATTTTCTTTTAGGGTTTGATCAAAGAGCCTTGCCTTAGCAACACTCTCCCTCTTTAAGCCCTCTTGTCTTGACTTTGTATTTCATTTGAGCTAGTTGTTTGTTGGGAAGGAGGAGAGAGCATGAGGAATTGCTTTAGCAACACTGGAGTGAGCCTCTTTCCCCTAGGGTAATGATTTTGAAACCCTGCTTCAATAGCACTTCAAAACTTATCCCTCTAGTCCTTTAAAATATCACCCACTTCAACTCTTGTGTCCTTCACAATTGACTCCATTCTACCCTAAGGCACTGATCCTAAGACCTCCAGTGTTGAAGTAAGACTTTGATCCAAACACTCTCAAACTTGAATTTAAAACCCTAATTGTACTAACCCTAACCTACTAACCCTAAGTTGCTGATGTCACTCTTTTTTATTTCATCTTAATGCAACAATGTTTTACTTTATGAGAAATGGAATGATGGTTTAAATCATTTATTCAATAAAGTGTTGATTGATCCCATTGAATGCCACATCATTCTAGTATTTATTGGCAAAGTGACATTATATTTTCATTACTATTATGTAAACATTGACTTCATCAAAATTTACTTTCAAATTGCATATATTGAATATCAGATAGTCTTATGAAGTACTAACCCATTGAAATATAGGTTGCACATATCTATTTGTTGTTTTCTTGTTCTAGGCAGGTGTTCTTCATTAGGGATTTACTTCATTATTGGTTGTTTAGCCATGACTTTCTATTTGGGTGGTTACTTGTGAGGGTGAAAGTTTTTCTTTATCTCATTATCCTTCTGCCTCCTCAAAACCACAAGTCACCGGGGACATCTCCCCTAGGCCTAACCTCCCTAAAGAGAAAGAACCTCCCCATCGTGGTGACATTGGGTGGGATAGGTTCATGTTACGCCAGTTTGGCCTTCAATCTTATAGCCCTTTTCCTAGCTACAAACTGTGCGATAACATTTTGGCACCATTTCTGAGGAACACTGAGTCAATTTTCCCCAAGATAACACTTTTCGATAAGCCTTGCCTGAGAGACCTTTTTCTTACAAGCTTACTTGGTGACTCCACTAGGGTATTTTCCATTTTCTTTGGTAGTTTCAAGTAAACTATCTTGCGACTCCACAAACTAAAAAGAGGTTCAATAATCCTCCTTTGTCTTTCAGAAGGAAGCCTCCCAAGAACTCTCGTGTTGTCAAATCACTCTTCGGGAAGAGTCTTCCTTTAAGAATCATGTCTATCTCTCAGACTTCTACAACGAACCATGTCAACAATCAAAGACAATGGTCATATACTCTTTTCAAACCGTTAGACATGACAACCATACTAGGATACCCTAGGAAAATTCCACCCAAGTATGATAAGTGGTTGCCTAAATTCATCGGTACTGATGCAATCAGTGCTGAGGAGCACATGAGCAACTTTTGGGCATTTTTTCAGCTTCACCCCATTAGTGATGATGTTGAAGATCTAGTCATGAAGTTGTTCTCCGCTACTCTTTATGATGCCTCAAGGTGTTGGTACTAGAGCCTTCCCAATGGAAGCATCAAAACCATGGACATACTTGAAGAGGCCTTTCTCAAAAGATGGAGTGTCAAAGAAGACCCTAACATGCTCCTCACTTGATTGAATAACCTTGCCAAATATGAAAATGAGTCCATTTGAGAGTTCCATACTAGATTTGAGACTTTGCTACAAAGGATTCCCACAAGCCATTATCCGAAAGATGACTTCCTTGTCCATGTTTACACCAGATATTTCAATGGCCAACTAGGGTATCTTATCATAGATAAAAACCCCTAGTCCATTTAGGAAGCCTAAGAGCTCACTACTAAAATAGAGGGAAACCTCCTTTCATCCAAGATTGAGCCTTTTGCTAATCCAAGGGGGAGAATAGACACCAAACCAAGAATAGTTCACAATGCTAAGCCTACTTCAGACCTGCGTGCTAGTATCACCAAGCTACAAGCCTCTATGGATGGTATCATGAAAAATCAAGAGCAAATGATGAGTAGGATTGTCAGCTTGGAAATATCTGAGACCCAAGCACTCAGGGTCCTGTAGAAAGGAAAATTCTAGAAGGGGACCCAATTTTATAAACCAAAGAATGAGAAAGAACTTCCAAACACCTTGTCCCTTGCAAACGTTGTTGATGAAAATCCTTGGTGCCTAGAATGCAGTGAAGCACATTGGGAGCATGAGTGTCCTTACAGTAATGGCCATAAACAAGTCAACAAAATGGACCATTTCATGGATTTTACTCAAATAAATATCATCGATGCAAAACATTAGGAAGCCATAAAAGAAGCAGCCAGGTCAGCAAGAATGGCAGTAATAAACAACCTAGACCAAGAATCACAAGAGAAGCTAAAGAAACAAGAATTTCAGGTATACAGAAGAAAGAATTTGAACCAACCTACTGCTGACCAGGCAAAGCCCCCACCCCTGGAGATACTTCTTCCAAAGACATCCAAGGTTGGGAAGGTTGACCTAAACTTTGACTTCGAAGGGGCATTATCAAAAATTCATGTAAACGTTCCCCTCAGAGAAGCCATTAAAATCCTGTCTATCAAAGAACGCTTTGACACTTTCTTTCTAGGATCGAATGAACCCATGGACCCCACTATTATGTTGCAAGCCAATCATTTCAGGGTCCAATATGGTGAGAACCCTCCCTTCTTCATGATTTTAATGATGAACAACAAAAGCCTCAATAATTGCATGTTAGATACAGGGGCAGGTGCCAACATGATGTCACTTGAAGTCAGGCGACAAATGGGTTTGAAGGTCACACAGACCTGTAGGAATGTATGTGGCTTCGAATCTAAAGCCATACCCACACATGGGGTAGTCAAGAATGTGGAAGTTTGCCTAAAGAAGTACCCGGAGAAGTTAGTCCACATTGACATCATGGTAGTTGATGTCCCATATGTGTGGGGAATGTTGTTATCTAGGAAATTTGCTGCAATGTTGGGTGGAACCCTTGATATGGACCTCACATTTTTTAATTGCCTTTGAAAAATGGAACGATGGGCTATCTCCTCAATGTGCCAATAACTGGAGACCATGTGCAAGATATTACTCACCTCACCAATAATGACAAAGCACAAGACTAGATGATACAAACCCTTCAAAATTATTCTCTAGAAGATATGCCCTTTGCAACGGAAGAGGACTTTGATCAGATCATATGGCCCAAGAAAGAAGAATACCAACAACTCCTAGATGAATTCAAGAACAAAGAAATTGGGATGGTGAAGATATTAAATAAAGATGGAGATGACGTACAAATCTGTCCATCTCAACAGGATGTGTTTACTGCAGAATCCCATCCTCCTCCCTCAGCACAATACACCAAGGTTGTCCAAGGGATGACCAAATACAAAGTCAAAAAGTACAAGGAAGGAGACATGGTATGGATGTGGGATACCCAAAAAGGAGATCCAACTAATGTGAAAGGAAGCACTTAGTCATGCCTCAGACCCTTTAAAGTTGGAATGGAATCAATTGATGACTCATATTACTTTTCCACTTTGGAGGGAAGAAGTCGCCCATTACCTATCAGTGGGCACCTCCTCAAACCCCACCAAGGTGGGGGGACCTGAATTCACAGGTAAGTGCAGGTAAGTAGGCATTTTGTATTCGTGTATTATACCATTTTCATTTCATGTTAGTTTGCTTTCACATTTGCCTTATTGATTGTTTTATTTTAGTCTATATATATATATATATATGTATGTATGTATGTATGTTGGGGCGGCATTACCACCCCAATTTTGTTACCAATACTTCTATTGAGATTGATTAGGTCTTCAGGTTATGATAGATATGTTGAGGTTCTCATGCGCTCTACAGTGAGCACATGTCCCCGAGTTGGAGCCAGATGTTATCCCCACTTTTTAGGGATAACTAGGAGATCATGTCTTGAGGCCCACAAGTCCTAGACATGGAGTACTGAGAGCGGGATTGACCTGAGCATGGCCCTGGAGGGCCTTCCTTTTCTTCATTCGTCATCTTTTGTCTTGTCAGTAGCAACAACATCCATCACCATCGTCTTGATCTTGTATTAGAAGAGGTTCTTGCTTCATGAGATAATTAGTCTAGGTATCATGGTATGTGTCACTTTTGATCATTAAAACCTTTAAATATATGCATCTAATTCCTTTTATCTCTAACAACTACTTGGATATTACATTAGGCCACTTGAACATGCTTGGGGAAATTGACAAGGTGCCCTAGCAAGCCTGTGCCCATAGATCTTGGTTTGCCACTAGGGAATTTCTGAAAATCCATCGTCTGCTCCCATCATGGCACCATTGTTTCATCTTATATCCTGCTCATTTTTCCCATTCCCCTTGTTCGAGCATTGGGTTGAAATATTTGTAGGATTGCACCTTATCTCATGGGAAGAAGGGGCTAAAGGCCCAGAAGGTAAAAGCAGCTGGTAAAAGACAAAAGCCTAGAAATAAAACCTTAATATGCTTCACCCAAGGACCCCCGAGAAGGCAGTAAAAAGCCTCTCAGTAAGAAACAAGAGGGACCCAGAAAATAACAAACAAGACCTAGTCAGAGGATAGGGGGTCTCATCACGAGCCATCTTATTAGGTTCATGGGTACCTAATAGTATGACATTTCCACCATCTGGTTACCACGCCAGGGCAGTGACCTTTGGTTAAATGGCCAAGGGAAAGGAGTTCTCATCACGAGCCAACCTTCTCATCTCTTTGAAAGTACTTGTGAGTAATGCTCTCAGCTCTGGTCACCATGCCAAGGCAGTGTCCCCTGGTTAGTTCTTGAACAAAAAAAAAAGAAAATAAAAGAATAAAAAATGAATAAAAAGAATAAAGTCAAGAATGGGGTTGAAAAAAATGCATCCATGACAGGTACAACTTGCCTTCTACAAAGGAACCCACAGGTAACACTTATGCATCTTTGGCCCACATTGCACCCACATGTTTGGGCATCCCCTAACCACATCACCTCACTTACATGGCTTGGATGATATTTTTCTAGAAACATAGATTTTTCTTGTGGACACTAGCCCAATAGGATGCCTTCTCCTTTTCTCCAATCTTGTATTGCATATTTTTTAATGTCTTTGAGCTATTGACTGATGTATTAGGGGTTTTATGCATATGTTTAATACTATTGATGATAATATGTGATTGACATTTCTATGATCCATGTGACTGATGAGCCCATGGAGGGTGTAGCTTTTGATGTGAAGGACCATGCCCGATGGAAAGGTACCATTTGGACTAGTACACATGGGGAGATGACCAGTTCATACCTCCATGGGGCTGAAGAGCCCACAAGATAAATGCTGAGACCCCATCAGGGGGGAGAGATAGGACAAAGCTTGATCAGGGGTTTTTCACCTGCAAGGAAGAGGACGTTCCAACAGAGATGCTCCGAGAAAACTAGACCTAGGGGGAATGACCCCTTTTCAATGGAACGCTAGCCTTGGAAGGCTTAGGATGTCCCCATCTTCATCATGACATCATGCAGTTTCATGGATGCTTTTGGAGGTAGATTGGGTAGCAGTGACACATGTGGCATGTTAGAGAGGCCCCTGGGGGCTAAAGTTTTGCTCTTGGATGTCTCATTTTCCCTAGAAAGGGCTAGCGCCTCCCTTGAAGGGGATTTTACTCTCTTTTCTTCCTAATTATGGTTTTTACCTAGAATTCAATGTAAAACCTGTATGATTTTGACATTATGACCTTGTCGACCTTTTTATGACCTAAAAAGTAAAATTAGGCCATTGATACCATATATATTGAGAATTTTGATCCTCATTTTAGCATCACAACTTACTCACTCATTAGTGAGGTCTAAATTTTACGCACTATTTGGGTTATTGGATGATTTAAGGAAGGCACGCTTGTTGAAGGAAGATATTTTTGGCATTCTATGGTGGTTTTCTTGAAGGAAGGTGTTACAACTAGGGTTTGCATGGTTATTTTTGATGAATTGTAAGTATTTTTCTGCAAAAATTCTTAAATGAATGGTTGTATTCATATCTTCTTGCATGTATTAATAATTTTCTGAATCAAAACCCTAGGTGACAAGCACACAAGTAGGTCCTTGTCTCATTTCCCCTGATAGAAAATATTTTAGCCATTGAAGAATAAGAAAAGAGCCTAGCCATAGCTACACTCCTTTTTATTACGCCCTCTAGCTAGCTGTACCATTTTGACTTCAAGAGGAAGAGGACATCCCAGGCCTAGGCTATCTACACCTAGGGCCATTTTCTTTTAGGGTTTGATGAAAGAGCCTTGCCTAAAAAACACTCTCCCTCTTTAAGCCCTCTTGTCTTGACTTTGTATTTCATTTGAGCTAGTTGTTTGTCGGGAAGAAGGAGAGAGCAAGAGGCCTTTTTTTAGCAACATTGGAGTGAGCCTCTCTCCCGTAGGGTTATGATTTTGAAGCCCTGCTTCAGAAGCACTTCAAAACTTATCCTGCTAGTCCTTTAAAATCTCACCCCCTTCAACTCTTTCATCCTTCACAATTGACTCCATTCTACCCTAAGGCACTGATCCTAAGACCTCCAGTGTTGAAGTAAGACTTTGATCCAAACACTCTCAAACTTGAATTTAAAACCCTAACTGCACTAACCCTAACCTACTAACCCTAAGTTGCTAATGTCACTCTTGGTTATTTCATCTTAATGGAGCAATGTTTTACTTTATGAGCAATGGAATGATGGTTTAAAGCATTTATTCAATAAAGTGTTGATTGATCCCATTGAATGTGACATCATTCTAGTATTTATTGGTGAAGTGACATTATCTTTTCATTGTTATTGTGTAAGCATTGACTTTGTCAACATTTACTTTCAAATTGCATATATTGAATATCAGATAGTCCTATGAAGTACTAACCCATCAAAATATAGCTTGCACATATCTATTTGTTGTTGTCTTGTTCCAGGTAGGTGTTCTTCATTGGGGATTTACTTCATTATTGGTTGTTTAGCTGAGACTTTCTATTTGGGTAGTGACTTGTGAGGGGGAAAGTTTGTCCTTATCTCATTATCCTTCTACCTCCTCAAAACCACAGGTCATCGGGGACATCTCCCTTGGGCCTAACCTCCCTAAAGAGAAAGAACCTCCCCATTGTGGTGACATTGGGTGGGATAGGTTCATGTTACACCATCTTGGCCTTCAATATTATAGCCCTTTTTCTAGCTACAAACTGTGCGATAACATTTTGGCACCGTTTCTGGGGAACACTGAGTCAATTCTCCTCAAGATGACACTTTTCAGTAAGCCTTGCCTCAGAGACATTTTTCTTACAAGCTTACCTGGCGACTTCACTAGGGTGTTTTCCCTTCGCTTTGGTAGTTTCAAGTAAGCTATCTAGCTACTCAACAAACTAAAAAGACGTTCATTAATCCTCCTTTGTCTTTCAGAAGGAAGCCTCCCAAGAACTCTCTTGTTGTCAAATCACTCTTCGGGAAGAGCCTTCCTTTAAGAATCATGTCTAGCTCTCAGACTGCTACAATGAACCCAACCAACAATCAAAGACAATGGTCATATACACTTCTCAAACCATTAGACATGACAGTCATACCAAGCTACCCTAGGCAAATGCCACCCAAGTATGAGAAGTGGTTGCCTAAATTCACCGGTATTGATGCAATCTGTGCTGAAGAGCACATGAGAAACTTTTCTGCATTTTTTCAGCTTCACCGCATTAGTGATGATGCTGAAGATCTAGTCATGAAGTTGTTCTCCACTACTCTTTATGATGCCTCAAGGCATTGGTACTAGATCCTTCCTGATGGAAGCATAAAAACCATGGATAGACTTGAAGAGGCCTTTCTCAAAAGATGGAGTGTCAAAGAAGACCCTAACATGCTCCTCACCCGACTGAATAACCTTGCCAAATATGAAAATGATTCTATTCGGGAGTTCCATACTAGATTTGAGACTTTTTTGCAAAGGATTCCTGCAAGCCATCATCCGAAAGATGAATACCTCGTCCATGTTTACTAGGGTATCTTCTCAGAGATAAAAACCCCCAATCCATTCAAGAAGCCCAAGAGCTCGCTACTAAAATAGAGGGAAACCTCCTTTCATCCAATATTGATCCTTTTGCTAATCCAAGGGAGAGAATAGACACCAAACCAAAAATAGTTCACAACATTGAGCCTACTTCAAACATGTGTAACAGTATCGCCAAGCTGCAAGCCTCTATGGATGGTATCATAAAAAATCAAGAGAAAATGATGAGTAGGATTTTCATCTTGGAAATATCTCAGACCCAAGCACCTAGGGTCTCATACAAAGGACAATTCTAGAAGGGGAACCAATTTTATAGACCAAAGAATGAGCAAGAAGTTCCAAACACCTTGGCCCCCACAAACATTGTTGATGAAAATCCTTGGTGCCTAGAATGCAATGAAGCACATTGGGAGCATGAGTGTCCTTATAGTAATGGCCATCAACAAGTCAACAACATGAACCATTTCATGGATTTTCCTCAAATAAATATCACTGATGGAGAACATCAGGAAGCCGTAAAAGAAGTGGTCAGGTTAGCAAGAATGGCAGTAATAAACAACCTAGACCAAGAATCACGAGAGAAGCTAAAGAAACAAGAATTTTAGGTATATAGAATAAATAAGTTGAAACAACCTACTGCTGACCAGGAAAATCCCCCACCATTAGAGATACTTCTTCCCAAGACATCCAAGGCTGGGAAGGTTGACCTAAACTTTGACTTCGAAGGGCCATTATCAAAAATGCATGTAAAAGTTCCCCTTAGAGAAGCCATTAAAATCCCGTCTATCAAAAAATGCTTGGACACTTTCTTTCTAGGATCAAATGAACCCATGTAACACCCTATTATGTTGCAAGCTAATAATTTCAAGGTCCAATATGGTGAGAACCCTCCCTTCTTCATGACTTTAATGATGAACAAAAAAATCCTCAACAATTGCATGTTAGATACAGGGGCAGGTGCCAACATGATGTCACTTAAAGTCATGTGACAAATGGGTTTGAATGTCACACGGTGATCCATAGGATCTTTTAATGACTATGGTTGAGTTTTAATTTTGCATGCATTAATTAACCATTTGAGAAACTTAATGAAAGAAAGAGGAAAGAAGAGGAATTATTACAGCGATATAGACATTTGCAGATCTGAAATGAAATAATAGACAGCAAACCATAACACGCAGATTGATAACGGAGTTTGGCACAACTTTGCCTACGTCTCTGGGCCTTTGTCTCTGTGGGGGAGGCTTCTTTATTTATGTTCAAAATCTCAAAAGTACATCGCTGCAGTGCTAATTAGATACAAGACTGATCTTGTCATGTTCGTCCAGATCTCTTGTAATGATCCCAAGCCAAATTCTTTCTTGGAATCACTAACTACTACTAATTTATTGAGTTATTAAGTGCATACATGGAGATCACAATATATTCAAGATGTAGAAGCACCAAGCAAAGATCTGACGTTTTTATTATGAGCAATGTAAGATCAATACAATAGATGGTCGATCTGGCATAAACCTCAGATGGTCGTACAAGCAATAGATATGTGCTACTACAAAATAAGCCTCAAAAGGCTCGATATACAATGAAGACTAAATCAAGCAGATCTGAGCTGTACTAATGCTCAACCTCCAAGCTGGAAAGTGCCACGTCCTGCTAGAATGCTGAAGCCCTAAATATTTCTACCCTGCTACCAAACGTGTCCAATCATCCCGAGAAATATGCCAAATGATAGATCGGGCAACTCTAAGGAAAACCCAGATGTCCAAATTCCCAAATCCACTCTCAAACTCCGTAGATCTGAATTCTCCACTGAATGGTGTGCCCCACTAGATGACTGAAACTCTAGTTGGTTTCACCTTGATGAAGGAGGCCTCCAAATGCTCTAAAAGTCTCCAAGAATATATATTGGGCTATGAGAATCCCATGGGAGAAGTTTTGGGCTCAGATCTCAAGTAGATCTCCCTAGATCTGAGTTTTACTGAATCACAAGACGTCCCCTATGGCTCCATGACTTCCCAATCTACAGAAAAATATATAATGATGATAACCTTCCAAAAAATCCCTCAAAACTGATGGTCCTTCCCCTACAAACAAAACCCAACTATTAGAATGACCCCAGGCCCTCACGATAAGCTGGATCGAACCTCCCTCGATAAGCTGGCCCTAAAACTAGAATGGTGTGGAGGAGTCTTTCATACCCGAGACCAAGCTGTGGAACAAGGTGAGTGGATCTTTCACCACTGAGTTCCTCACAATGGGTTATATAGAAAAACCCCTAAACTGAATGCTCAAGAGCAATATCAAATGCTAATCCAAAACCAGAATGAGTAATAGGTGCACCCCGACCTCTTACTTATACTTTTCTTTCTAATTCTCTGTTGAGTTAGGTTAACTCCCAGGGTTAATATTCTATTCTTCTGTTGAGTTATCTTTTACTCCTTTATCCTTTTCCTTTCTTAAGTCATCTTAAAAATATGACTTTTAACTTCTTGACTTTCCCCCCTTCAGTGTGAGACTATGACCTAGTGGGGGTGCCCAGGCCACTGAGTCTCCTCATCACCTCTCTAAGAGGTGGGGGACATTACAGTCTCC
>JZKD02S0387714.1:259858-295087 GCA_000966675.3 Picea glauca
CTAATCCAAAACTAGAATGAGTAATAGGTGCACCCCAACCTCTTACTTATACTTTTCCTTCTAATTCTCTGTTGAGTTAGGTTAACTCCCAGGGTTAATATTTTATTCTTCTATTGAGTTATCTTTTACTCCTTTATCCTTTTCCTTTCTTAAGTCAACTCAAAAATATAACTTTCAAACTTCTTGACCTAGTGGGGGTGCCTAGGCCACTGAGTCTCCTCATCACCTCTCTAAGAGGTGGGGGACATTACATCTCTAGAAACCTGCAAAGAAAACGACACTCAAAACGGACGTCCGGAGCTCCCAGAAATGGCCCGACAACGTCTGCTCCTCAATATCTTCTCTGCATAAAAATGGCTTTGGCTTGGCTTCTCTTCAGCATAAATCTGCTCTGACAGACCTTGACTATCCTCCATGGCCTCAAACAGGCCTGGTTTATATAGATATGAAGTTGGTTGTTCATCTCCAACTTCCTCCCAAAATTTGGGCTCCAAAAATGCCCAATATCTCCCAAAAATGGAGAAAATCCAATAATAACAGGCATATAATCTTTAGAAAATCCAAACTATAACCCAAAACCCAATTTTTGAATAAAATCAGGCACATCCCCCGTCACGCTAGTGCCCTGGTCCTATGGGCATGCAGCCATGTGGCCAAGCGCTCCTCTGTTCATGTGTTGGCCCCCTGTCACTGGCTCCTGGTCCTGTGGCGTGATCCATGGATCCTCGGGCTATCAACTAACCCCCACGCCCTTTTTATGGCTGTAGCCCCGGTCCTATGGGATCCTCCCGGGATCCAGAGGCTGGACCCTTATCCTCCAACACCTCCACATTTAAACTACACTCCCGATCATATACAGTGGTCACCGCTGTTTGTTTGGGACGAGGAATGAAACCAAGGGCTGGGGCTAAGCCCCGGCCCTTTCCGCCTCCACATTAAGTTTTAAACCAACATAAATAATTTTTATGCCATATGTATAGTAAGAACCACCTGTGGGCCGGGCGATTAGCCCAGTCCTGCCAATCCGTTGCCCGGAGGGAAGGTCGCGGGTTCGACCCACGTCGAAACCATATAATTTTACATATAACCACAACAGTCAACCACAGGGTGCCACGTGGCACCTCAACAACCAACCAATATATGCCAAATGTTGATCACTGATTAGTCCACGTCACTTGCCATGCGTCAACTGCCGTATTGCCCTATCAGCCTACCACGTGTCTGCCACCATACCTGCTGACATCATCTGTGCCATGTGTCACCCTTATAGTGGTGACACGTGTCACCTCTGGATTGGTCCAGCTGTCTTCCTGTACACCCAAATCATCCTACCACGTGTCACCTCCTAGAGATGCCACATCATTTGTACAGACCGTACGGCCTGTATAGTCAGGATGCCACATGGCACTATACAGACTGTACAGTCATCCCTTTTTTTGCCTATTTGGCTTTTCAGATAGAACACTATATCTTCTGCATATGGAGCCCGTTTGATGAAGTAAATATACTGCCGAAATCAAGAAGAAAAGACGGACGCAATGGCGCTCGTTTCGTCACATTCTGAGCACTTTCATTTTTGAGCATTTTTAAGCCTTGTCAGGCCTCTGGATCCGATTATGGATCACACCTCCCCACAAAAAGACCTTTTGGTCCCCAAAAGGTTACTGACCAGTCAACAAGCTCGAGATAGGTCACCGAGCTTGCCCTCTTTCTCTAAACTCTATCATGTGCACCTGTCTCATCAAGATCAACTGTAACACAATAATGACAACTGACAGTATATTGTTAGCCATTTGAACCCTGTTACATCTTACTAAAGCCACTATCATCCATGTAGAAAACATTACTAATGACAGTATCAAGAAGACGACTACAAATGAGATGATATACTTGAAATATATGCACGACATGAGCTTATCTTGAAGCAACTTATGATTGATTTTCCATTCAACAATCATTTCTTGTTCTTGCTTAAGATCAATTACTTCATTTGAAACAATTATTGGTTTGTTGCTTGCTTGCACTACCTTCTTTAATTGTTCCATTGTTTGAAGTGTTTCATTTTCTTTAACATGATGAGCATGAACCACATAATTTTGACCTGCTTTAGTGAATTGATATTGATTCTTTGTCCTGTAGAAGATTGCCTTACGATCATATAAATATGGACTACCTAAGACCATTCCACATTCTCTTAATGACACAACATCACAAGTTACCTCGTCCACATACTTAGATGAAATTGCAAATTTGATTGTGCACTACTTTGTTATGTGCATTTGATGATGATTGCTTATCCATTTAAGTGTGTAAGGCTTATGATGAGTTTGTGTTTTTAATCCCAATTGCTTAACCAATTCTTCTGAGATTAGATTAGATTGAGATCCACTATTGATTAATGTGTCTATCTTAGTGTGTCGCATGATTACCCTTATATGAAACAACTTGTTTTTACAATCAATGTCTTCACCAAATTTACCTGTCATACCAACCAATGAAATCTTTGACTCATCACCTAAATCCGATCCCAAGTCTGTGGGTTTTGATGTCGTTGCCACTATTTGCGTTCCCTTATTTTCTTTGAACCACTTTGGCCTCTTCTCGAGATGCAACTGCCAACATCTATCCTCATCATGTCCCTCTTTCTTACAATGCTTGCAAGAGGGATTTCCTTCCTTCTGCGTCACAACATTTGCATTCTTGCCATGCCTTTTCCTCTTGTTCTCTTTCCTTGAAGACGTTGATTCCCCCGACACACCTGCTTCCCTGCTTCAATATGCGTAGCTTGAATAGAAACCTCATAAAGGTTAGTGAGTCCAAACATGAAAACAGTGTTTCTAATATGCACAGGTAAACCTCCTATATACTTCATAAGAGTTTCTTTTGTTTGGAAAGGGATGTCTAACATTAATGCCATTTTTCGAAATCCATCGGTGTATTCTTGCACTGTTTGTCCTTTTCTTAGTTTTAATGATTGCCATTCAATTATTTCTTTCTCTTTATAACCCAAAGGATAGAATTGTTTCCTAAGTGTAGAAATGAAACTCTTCCATGATGGAAATACATTACCCACATGTTGTGTTCCTTTTTGCAGCTTGCTTTGCCACCAGATGAGAGCTGTACCTGCAAGTCTCAAAGATGTCAACTTTATTTGTGTGGCCTCATCCTTGATCTGTTGCACACTGCAGTATACCTCCATCTGCCTGATCCAATTATCAAGTTTTTCTTCATTTACTTCACCATCATATATGGGCAACTCAAATTTAACATCAAGTTTTAACAATGGCATTTCACTTTTATGCTTATAAACATTTTTCTTTCCATTAGATTTAGAACTTGAACTTCAAGAAGAAGGAGAAGAAGGAGGTGATGATGGAGGTGAAGGAGGAATATGAGGATGATCCTCTTCATCTTCACTTTTTCCATTTGAAGATTCACCCAAAACTAGTCTCTTTCATTCCAGGTAATCCTCGTACAAAACTTTCACCATCTCCAACATAGCAAGGAATGTTTTCTGGAACTCTTTCTCATCCCGAGAAATCCCTTCTTCCGATGACATCTTCTCGCTGTGAGAATCTCTCTTTCTCAATTCAATTAATGGATTCTCTGCAACAATCTTGCCTTCACCATGCTGTAGCTTTTCCCTGGTTAACATGAAAAACTCAAATCCAAATGTCAACTAGCTCTGATACCACTTGATCCGTAGGATCTTTTAATGACTATGGTTGAGTTTTAATTTTGCATGCGTTAATTAACCATTTGAGAAACTTAATGAAAGAATGAGGAAAGAAGAGGAATTATTACAGCCATATACACATTTGTAGATCTGAAATGAAATAATAGACAACAAATGATAACACGTAGATTGATAATGGAGTTCGGCACAACTTTGCCTACGTCTCCGGGCCTTTGTCAATGTGGGGGAGGCTTCTTTATTTCTGTTCAAAAGCTTAAAATTACATCATTGCAATGCCAATTGGCTATGAGACTAATCTGGTCATGTTCATCCAGATCCCTAGAACCTTGTAAAGAAAATGGCATGCAAAACGGACATTCGGAGCTCCAAGAAATGGCCCAACAGCGCCTGCTCCTCAATATCTTCCCTGCATAAAAATGGCTTTGGCTTGGCTTCTCTTCAGCATAACTCTGCTCTGACTGACCTTGAATGTCCTCCATGGCCTCAAACAGGCTTGGTTTATATAGATCTGAAGTTGGTTGTTCATCTCCAACTTCCTCCCAAAATTTGGGCTCCAAAAATGCCCAATATCTCCAAAAAATGGAGAGAATCCAATAATAACAGGCATATAATCTTTAAAAAATCCAAACTATAACCAAAAACCCACTCTTTGAATAAAATCGGGCACATCCCTCTTCTCTCTAGCAGCCTGGTCCTATGGGCGCGCGACAATGTGGCCAAGCGCTCCTCTGTTCATGTGCTGGCCCCCTGTCGCTGGCTCCCTATCACTAGCTTTGGGTCCTGTGGCGTGATCCATGGATCCTCGGGCTATCAACTAACCCCCAGACCCTTTTTGTGGCTGTAGCCCCTGTCCTATGGGATCCTCCAAGGATCCGGGGGCTAGACCCTTATCTGCCAACATCTCCGCGTTTAAATTGTGCTCCCAGTCATATATAGTGGTCACCACCATTTTTTTGCGCCGAGGAATGAAACCAAGGGCTGGGGCTAAGCCCCGGCCCTCTCTGCCTACGCATTAAGTTTTAAACCAACATAAATAATTTTTATGCCATATGTATAGTAAAAACCACCTGTGAGCCAGGCGGTTAGCCCGGTCCTGCCAGTCTATTGCCCAGAGGGAAGGTCGCGGGTTCGACCCACGTCGAAACCATATAATTTTACATATAACCACAACAGTCAACCACAGGGTGCCACATGGAAGCCCATGATTGGGCGATGTGGCACCTCAACAACCAACCAATATATGCCAAATGTTGATCATTGATTCATCCACGTCACCTGCCACGTGTCAACTGCCGTACTGCCCTATCAGTCTGCCATGTGTCTGCCACCGTACCTACTGACATCATCCATGCCACGTGTCACCCTTACAGTGGTGACACATGTCACCCCTGGATTGTTCTAGCTATCTGCCCGTACGCCCAAATCAGCCTACCATGTGTTGCCTCCTGGAGCTGCCATGTCATCTGTATGGACCGTACGGCCTGTACAATCAGCATGCCACATGGCAC
The DNA here is from genome assembly GCA_000966675.3 of Picea glauca. Lineage (NCBI taxonomy): Eukaryota > Viridiplantae > Streptophyta > Pinopsida > Pinales > Pinaceae > Picea > Picea glauca. The sequence continues at coordinate 265,064 of JZKD02S0387714.1, forward strand.
TGTACGGACTGTACAATCATCCCCTTTTTTTGCCTGTTTGGCTTTTCATAAAGAATGCGATATCTTCTGCATACGGAGCCTGTTTGACGAAGTAAACATACCGTCGAAATTAGGAAGACGAGACAAACACAATGGCGTTGGTTTCATCGCATTCTAAGCACTTTCATTTTTTATCATTTTTAAGCCCTGTCAGGCCTCTGGACCCAATTCTGGATCACACGACCCTACAGGAATGTATGTGGCTTCGAATCCAAAGCCATACCCACACATGTGGTAGTCGAGAATGTGGAATTTTTCCTAAAGAAGTACCTGGAGAAGATAGTCCACATTGACATCATTGTAGTTGATGTCCCAGATGTGTGGGGAATGTTGTTATCTAGGAAATTTGTTGCAATGTTGGGTGGCACCCTTGAGATGGACCTCACATTTTTGGAATTGCCTTTGAAAAATGGAACGATGGGATGTATCCTCAATGTGCCAATAACTGGAGACCATGTGCAAGATATTACTCACCCCGTCAATAATGACAAAGCACAAGACTAGATGATACAAACCCTTCAAAAGTATTCTCCAAAAGATATGCCCTTTGCAATGGAAGAGGACTTTGATCAGATCAAATGGACCAAGAAAGAAGAATACCAACAACTCCTATATGAATTCAAGAACAAAGAAATTGGGACGGTGAGGATATTAAAGAAAGCTAGAGATGACGTACAAATCTGTCCATCTCAACAGGAAGAGTTTACAGTAGAAGTCCATCCTCCTCCCTTAGCGCAATACACCAGGTTTGTCCAAGGGACGACCAAATACAAAGTCAGAAAGTAAAAGGAAGGGGACATGGTATGGATGTGGGATACTAAAAAAGGAGAGCCAACTAATGTGAAAGGAAGTGCCCAGTCATGGCTCGAACCCTTCAAAGTTGGAATGGAATCAGTTGATGATTCATATTACGTGTCCACTTTGGAGGGAAGAAGGCACCCATTACCTATCAGCGGTCACCCCCTCAAACCCCAACAAGGTGGGGTGTCTTGTCTTCATAGGTAAGTGCAGGTACGTAGGCATTTTGTATTCGTTTATTATACCATTTGCATTTCATGTTAGTTTTCTTTCGCATTTGCATTATTGATTGTTTTATTTCAGTCTATATATCTCTCTCTATATATGTTGGGGTGGCATTACCACCACAATTTTTTTACTGATACTTCTATCAATATTGAGAAAGTCTTCAGGTTATGCCATATATGCCAAGGTTCTCATGCGCTCTACGGTGAGAAAATGTCCCCGAGTTGGAGCCAAATGTTATCCCCACTTTTTAGGGATAACTAGGAGATCATGTCTCGAGGCCAACAGGTCCTAGACATGGAGTATCAAGAGTGGGATTGACCTGAGCATAGCCCTAGAGGGCCCTCCTTTTCATCATTCATCATCTTTTGTCTTGTCACCAACACCAACATCCATCACCATCGGCTCGATCCTGTATCAGAAGAGGTTCTTGCTCCATGAGATAATTGGTCCAGGTATCATGGTATGTGTCACTTTTGATCATTTAAACCTTTAAATATATGCATCTAATTCCTTTTATCTCTAACAACTCCTTGGATCTTACATTATCCAACTTGACCATGCTTGGGGAAATTGACAAGGTGCCTTAGCAAGCCTGTGCCCATAGATCTTGGTTTGCCACTGCGGAATTTCTGAAAATCCATCGTCCGCTCCCATCATGGCACCATTGTTTCATCTTATCTCCCACTCATTTATCCCATTCCCCTTTTCTGAGCATTGGGTTGACCTATTTTTAGGATTGCACCTTATCTCGTGTGAAGAAGGGGCTAAAGGCCCAGAAGGTAAAAGCAGCTGGTAAAAGACAAAAGCCTAGAAATAAAACCTCGAGATGCTTTGCCTGGGGATCCTCGAGAAGGCAGTAAAAAGCCTTTAAGTAAGAAACAAGAGGGAACTGGAAAATAACAAACAAGACCTAGTTATAGGATAGGGGGTCTCATCACGAGACAACCTATTAGGTCCATGGGTACCTAACTGTATGAAATTTCCACCATTTGGTTACCACGCCAGGGTAGTGACCTTTGCATGGCCAAGGGAAAGGGGGTCTCATCACGAGCCAACCATCTCATTTGTGGGTAACGCTGTCAGCTCTGGTCACCATGCCAAGGCAATGTCCCCTAGTTATTTCTTGAACAAAAAAAAAAAAAAAAAATAAATAAAAGAATAAAACAAGAATAAAAAGAATAAAGGAAAGAATGGGGTTGGAAAAAATGCATCCATGACAGGTACAACTCACCTTCTACAAAGGCACCCACAGGTAAAAATTACACATCCTTGGCCCTCATTGCACCCACGTGTTTAGACATCTCCTAACCACATCACCTTACTTACTTGTCTTGGATGAGATTTTTCTGGAAACTTTTCTTTTTCTTGTGGACACTAGCCCATTAGGACACCTTGTCCTTTTCTCCAATCTTGTATTGTAGTTTTTTGTAATGTCTTTGAGCTATTGATTGATGTATTAGGGGTTTTATGCATATGTTTAATAATATTGATGATCAGATTTGATTGAAATTGCGATGATCCCTGTGACTGATGAGCCCATGGGGGGTGTAGCTTTTGATGTGAAGGACCATGCCTGATGCACAGGTACCATCTGGACCGGTACACATGGGGAGATGACCAGTTCGGACCTCCATGGGGCTGAAGATCTCACCAAATGGATGCTGAGACCCCATCAGGGGGGAGAGACAGGACAGAGATTGATCAGGGATTTTTCACCTGAAGGGAAGAGTGCGTTCCACCAGAGATGCTCTGACAAAACTAGACCTAGGGGGAATGACCCCTTTTCAGTGGAACGCTAGCCTTGGAAGGCTTAGGACATCCCCATATTTATCATGATGTCATCCAACTTCATGGATGGTTTTGGAGGCAGAATGGGCAATAGTGGCACGTGTAGCATGTTGGAGAGGCCCCTGGGGGGCTAACGTTTTTCTCATGGATGTCTCATTTGGCCTAGAAAGGGCTAGCACCTCCCTTGAAGGCGATTTTACTATCTTTTCTTTCGAATTAGGGTTTTTACTTAGCATTTAATGTAAAAACAATATGATTTTGACATTATGGCCTTGTTGGCCATTTTATGACCTGAAAAGTAAAATTAGGTCATTGATACAGTATATATTGAGGATTTTGATCCTCATTTTAGCATCACAACTAACTCACTCATTAGTGAGGTCTGATTTTTGCGCCCTATTTGGGTTATTGGCTGATTTAAGGAAGGAACACTTGTTGAAGGAAGATATTTTTGGCATTCTATGGTGTTTTTCTTGAAGGAAGGTGTTACAACTAGGGTTTGCATGGTTATTTTTGATTAATTGTAAGTATTTTTCTGCAAAACTTCTTAAATGAATGGTTGTAGTCTTATTTTCTTGCATGTATTTATAATTTTCTGAATCAAAACCCTAGGTGACAAGCACACAAGTAGGTCCTTGTCTCATGTCCATTTATAGAAAAGCTTTTAGCCATTGAAGAAGAAGAAGAAAGCCTAGCCATAGCTTCACTCCTTTTTCTTCCTCCCTCCAGCTAGCCATACCATTTTGACTTCAAGAGGAAGAGGACGTCCCAGGCCTAGGCTATCTACACCTAGGGCCATTTTATTTTTGGGTTTGATGAAATAGCCTTGCCTTAGGAACACTCTCCCTCTTTAAGTCCTCTTGTCTTGACTTTGTATTTCATTTGAGCTAGTTGTTTGCCGGGAAGGAGGAGAGACCATGAGGCCTTTCTTTAGCAACACCAGAGTGAGCCTCTCTCCCATAGGGTTATGATTTTGAAGCCCTGCTTCAGCAGCACTTCAAAACTTATCCCTCTAGTCCTTTAAAATCTCACCACCTTCAACTCTTTCATCCTTCACAATTGACTCCATTCTACCTTAAGGCACTGATCCTAATGCCTCGAGTGTTGAAGTAAGACTTTGATATAAACACTCTCAAACTTGAATTTAAAACCCTAACTGCACTAACCTTAAGTTGTTGATGTCACTCTTGGTTATTTCATCTTAATGAAACAATGTTTTACTTTATGAGCAATGGAGTGATGGTTTAAAGCATTTATTCAATAAAGTGTTGATTGATCCCATTGAATGCCACATCGTTCTAGTATTTATTGGTGAAGTGACATTATCTTTTCATTGCTATTGTGTGAACATTGACTTCATCAACATTTACTTTCAAATTGCATATATTAAATATCAAATAGTCTTATGAAGTACTAACCCATCGAAATATAACTTACACATATCTATTTGTTGTTGTCTTATTCCAGGCAGGTGTTCTTCATTGGGGTTTTACTTCATTATTGGATGTTTAGTGAAGACTTTCTGTTTGGGTGGTGACTTGTGAGGGTGAAAGTTTTTCCTTATCTCATTATCATTCTACCTCCTCAAAACCACAGGTCACCGTGGATGTCGCCCCTTGGCCTAACCTCCCTAAAGAGAAAGAACCTCCCTATTGTGGTGACATTGGGTGGGATAGGTTCCTGTTAAGCCAGTTTGTCTTTCATAAGAGTGGTATTCACTAAGGGGCTTCAAATCCAATGGTTTCTCATGGGGTGGGGGGATAAGTAAATCCAATTAATTTGGTTAAGTGAAGGGGAATCTCCCAATTAATATAGAGGAATAAGAAGAGAGGAATAGGGGATAGATATATCAGAAAGGATGGATAGTAAAGAACTAGGTCAATCCACAAAATTGCGCTGTAGTCCTACCTCCTAGGAACCCAAAAATCAAATGGATAGAGGAATTTTTTAAATGAGGGGAAGAAGGTGAAAATTTCTTACCCCAAACCATCGAGTGGTCTTGAAGTTGAAGATGATCCAAGGGTAGATTCTGCTATGGTGCTTTGATCTCCTTTGCTGAAGTATCTGATGTCAAATTTCCTTCCCATGAGGATTTATGAATGTCTTAAGAGGGGTTATTCTTTGGTGGAGAACATGCTAAGTCTTTTGCATCTTGGGGATCTTTTCAAACCCAAACTTTTCTTTTGAACTTGAGAGATAAATCATTAACTAGATGGCCATATTGGTGACACCAACCACTTTTAAAAGGGATCCTTTCATAGTGAACAATTTGGTAGAAATTTGGAGGGCCTTTTCAAATTATTACAGAGTCATCCAAACCCTTATAAAAGTCGAGTCCCACTAGTATTCTAGCCATCCCTGTATAGCTAGATTTGTGGAATGAATTATAAACTTCATAAAGAAGGCCTAGATAATTCCTAGTTTCTTTAAATACCTCCTTTGACTAGAGGATCAAAGGGAACCTGAGTATTCTTACACAAACTGGAGTGAAGTCATGATGGGTCGAATGAGTGTCGAAATATAGGTGCCATTTCTTAAGGTATAAATCCTCTGATACCCATTTCTACCTATTCTGTAGGACCTTCTATGCATATTTTGTGGTTTTGAATGTCCAAATGTGCCAACCCTTATCAAGAACCATACTTTGTGGAGTGTAACCAAGTAATGCACCAAATTTTTTCACCGACCATATTTTTAGGGAGTCTCCTCCCATTCTTTTGCTTGGAAAATGGATGACCAGAGCACAATCCTCTAACTCCATGATCTCATTAAGCTTAATACTATCTCCAAGTTGTAAATTGATGTCTTATGTCTTGTGATTTATACCTTTACTTCATTTTTTAGGGTTCCCTAGTCCTCATAGTCCTAAGTCTTCTTGGAATTAGTGGAGGACATGTCACTCATGAGATCACCCATTAAACACTTACCAACTAAGCCTTCATCTTGGTTAAATCAATCATCAATGTTTCCTCCGTTATACCCAAATCAATGTTTCCAGAGGTCATTTGATATTCCTCACACTTGATAAAAAGAGAAAGTTACAGTTCATCCCCGTGACTTTCAAGATTGCTAACATTTCATAGTTCCACATGTCATAATTCCATAGGTCATAATTCCACAGGTCATAATTCTAGAGGTAAAATTTCCCAAGATCATAGTTCCGAAGGTCAAAGTTCCATGGGTCATAGTTCTAGGTGTCACAGTTTCAGAGGTCATAGTTCATGGGGTCATAGTTGCAAAGGTCATAGTTCTAGAGGTCATTCCATAGGTCAGGTCATAGTTCTAGAAGTCATAGTTCCTAGGGTCATATTTCCTGGGGTCAAAGTTTGAGAGGTCATAGTTCCATAGGTCATAGCTCCATAAGTCATAGTTCCAATGGTCATATTTCCATGGGTCAAAGTTCCATAGGTCATAGTTCTTGGGGTCATAATTCCAGAGGTCATTCCATAGGTCATAGTTCCATACGTAGTTTCACATGGAATACAACACCATTAAAAACATAAACAAAAAAAATTAACATATGACCTTGATATAGCAACTTCCACACACTTTCAATTTTGAAAATCACCAAATAAGAGGTTCCAACTTCTTTCTATGTCTCAATTTTGCATAGATCCAACCAGTGTACAAAAACAATCGACCAAACACTAAGTAGTATGCATGCAATGATGTCAATATAGATACAACCTACTAGAAAAGGAAAAAAATTGTTACTAATGGTTGTAAAAATAATAATACAAGTTTTGGATTGCAAAATTTGACATAACTATTGTTATTAATAAATGAAATAATAAATATTACTGAATTATTTTGGATTTTCTTTTCTAAATAGAAACTAATAATGTTTTCTAAAATGAAATGAAATAGATCTTGTGAGAATGAGGCCACACCCATGCTTATTCTTATTATCAAGATTCAGGAAGACATTAAAAACACAAGTGGGAAGGTATTTAAATGTGAGTTCTCAAAAACCAAATATAATGAGAAAATAAGTGTGTAAGAAGGTGTTTTCTAGCTTCACCCAAAGGAAGAAAATTTCCATCACTGTAATTGAAATTTAATATTAATGAGCCTTACCTCTTTGGTTTTGAGCAGTGTTTTTGAATCCTTGATATTTTCTTCCCTCTCAACCTTCACTTTTCAACCTGTAGGATGTGATACAGTCCAATTTCCAAAAAATCCTCGTGACTTGTAAGTTGTGAACGTGCAACCTGTGCTATAATATTTGTAACTTATACAATGTGATATGCATGCAACTTGCAAGTTGCAACCTCCATCTACTATAGAATTTGTATCATGCATTGTGCATGGCCTTTGCTATAGAATTTATAACTTGTGTTATGTATGCTTTACACAAAAGTCAGCATTCAAATTTAGGAAATTGTTATTATATTATATTATATATATTGGTATTATATTATATATTGTTATTATATGATATTATACTATATTATATTATATATTGTTGTTAATAACATATTGTTATTATACACACACACACCCAGACAAATTTTTTATTTTCCCGTCAAATTGACAATTTAAAAAATTAAGTGAACGTCATTAAGGACGTGTAAATTTAAAAATTGCCCATATTTGATGATTAAAAATGAAAAAATTGGTAAATACCCGTCAAATTTAACCACTGATAGGAAGTGGAGACGTGTGGTTGCGTAGTGGGTGCGCAAAGTTGAATGGGACATATGGATCAACAAAATTGTAACATACATACCAAATTTATGTCTCCCTGTGCTGAATGACATATCATATAAAATTTATGTCTCACCCTAATTGAAGGATGTTGAGAAGAAACACAGAAAGAAAAATCGTCGTATTCGATCAGATATAAAGGTGGGTTGGATGTGGAAATTAATATTTGATGTTGAATTTGGATGGTACATCATTTTTTACTGGGACATGAGAGACGCGCAGATACTCATTAATTTGATGTGATGTGGAGTTTATTGGGCATTGTTGATATTCAATTTATTAGTATAAATTTTGGGTGTTGGCTAAAAGCCAAACAAAATGAACCTTTTCTGATCTTATTGTTACTCATAGATTCTGACCATTCATTTTCCGTCTGGAAATCCATTTTTCCTTTGATCCTCTTCATGATGTCATCTTTGTTGGTAGCATTGTTGTTGTTAGCACCATTTCCAATGTATACATAATACGTTGACCCCTATGTGGATGTGGGCGATTAATAGCGGCATAGATTGGTTGATTTAAATTTTAAAATTTAAATTGAGGGACTATGACATTCTCCTTCTCGCACAATTATTCAGGGAAAAGGCACTCATCAAAAAAGAAGAAACCAAAAAATGTGTTGGTGCAAATGGATTGCTTCCTAATACTATAATTTCCATTATTTGCGATTGATTTTGTAAATTAGATTAACATGGTTGATAGCTATTATACATGCATCTTCATTTTAGTAGAGAAAATAGAGTGGTAACCGAGATTCAGAACAATACATAAATGGTTGTTGCGAGGCTTCTTTTGGCAATCTCATCCCTTATTTCAGTTTTAATTATGCAAGTTGTTTAAGTAGAACCGATTTCATTTTATGTTAGGCATGCCCATTTAGATTCTTTGTTTGGTTTGGTAATCCTCTTTTGATCAACATATTATAATATGTGGTTGTTGAAATAGAGGAGGTTGTTTTTGGTTCCTTACTTTTGGGATAAGAGGTGTTATCAATAGTGGTTGGCCTATAATTCAACCCATTGTTTAAGATTACGAACCGGATTGCATAACTTTTCCAGTTCTTATACTTGCGATGGGGTGCAGAATCAGATTCGTTGTGCATGACTTATATATGCTAATATTGCAGGGTACAATGTGATTAATTGGAGATTCTTTAAAAAAACATTCCTTCAATCAATAAAATTTGCTATAAATTTATTTGGAATAATGTATCTATTTTGCATTGGTGTTTGGTTTTATGGGATGCTTCGACACTTTGTTGAAGTATTGAAGTATTATTTATGACACAAATTTTGGGTCTGATATTTAAGACTTATGAATTATTCCTTCAATTAGAGTCATATTAAATGATTCTCGTCTCTATATAACAAAATTGCATGGGATTTTTTGTTATATTTGGTCCATTGCTTTCTTTGAAGGTTAGATCCAATCACAAGATAATCATAGATAGATGACATTAATGAACCACTTTTTTCTCTAGGTCAAGATCACCAGGTTCCAAAATACTTTAGAAGCACAAAGTAAGTTCGTAACCCAAAGCATAAAATGGGTCTAAAGTTATGAGAGGGAGATCAAAAACATAAAGAGTTTATGGAAAATAAAAAAAATAAACTATATTTTAAAATTATGAAAGGTTTTCTCAATAAATATATGAGAGATTTCCTTAATAAAGTTTAGAGATAATTTTTTTAAAATAACTTTAAAAATATAAAATATAACATAAAAAGTACGGGACTTATATTTCAAAACCATCCATTTATATTTCAAAACTATCCATTTATATTTCAAAACCATCAAAATATATATCTTTTTTTTAAGTGTATAAAGTTAATGTTTTTCTATTATTACAAATTAGTTATAATAACAATATGATAAAACAAGTCTAGTGGATTAGCTCAAGTGGATGAGTGCCATTGTTTGTTTGAATGAGGTTTTGGGGGGAAGTTGTTTGTTCAAATAAGGTTCTGGGGGGAATTACTTGGGTCAGGAAAAAAAAATGATAAATCAATAAAATATTGGTTAGAAGGAATTATTAAAGATATACTCACAGCTTATCATATGGTAATAAAAGATAAAAGATAATATATAGGAAATCAATTACCTTAGTGAATATATAATATTTATTTATGAAAAATTAGTATAACTTAGAAAAATCCACATCTTCCAATAGTAATATGTTATTTTTCTTTTAAAATATAATGTATATGTTTACATTAAAATGTTGGTTTAGTTAGAAGATTTTGAAACAAATTTGTACAATTTTGGATAAGGATCACTTCTTGTGGGCCACTATTTTTGCATATATTTTAATGTGAATCTTAGATTTTTAAATTAATAAAGTCAATTAAGCGCTAAAATTATAAGTTCAATTGTTAAAACCGTGTTTGAGGGTTTTAACATAACATAATCGATCTTTTTTTTTAGTGTGTAGTTCTTTGTCTGTAATTGTCCACCATATAAATCATTTTCCATATGAGCGAGACAATAAAAAGTTACACTAATATTTTTTTCATATGTATAGAGAGAATCTACATACAAAGATCTATAAGTGTATGTAATTTCATGAGTGATGAATATGTGGATCATATTAGAAAACATGGTTGAAAACAAAGATAGGATTAGGAAGTTATAAAAATGGATGTGCTTTTGTTTATGCAACCAAACCACTAGGTTTCTTAGTCTAAAGATAAAACCAAAGAAACAAACTCATAATAATGTGCATGCATTATTAATAACGCATATGTGTTTTTATTACATAATTTAATAACTATGAAAAGCTTCCTTCACCTTTACATATTTCAAAATGAGGTATTTATCATTAGGAACTATTTTCCTCTTTCAGGTATAGTCAAGGCTCCTAGGTTCATCTCCCTTGCGAAAAAATGCCTTATGACACCTAGAATACCACTTGGGGGTCAAAGAACCCATAAACAAATCCTAGAAGGTTCATTTCCTATGTAAGGCCCTTGTTTTCCTTTTCACAATGGTTTAGGCCCCTAGACCCATTACTATTGCCCAAGATCAATTAATGGAAACCATATCCCACTAAAAGGACAAAAATGCGATAGAAAGGACCCATGTGGTGTTTCAATGCATTTTTCAGCATGCTTAAGCTTCAAAAGCTTTGTTAAATTCCCAAGGCCCTTGTTATACTTCCCTAATAATTCTTAAGATGAAAGGATCCATTAGTGTTACTGGTAACATCATAATGTCCCTTCGTAAACCATTGATAGTTGAAAGATGCCCAAGATATCAATGTTTTGTGGATTGTAGATGTTGTTCATGGTGATTGAGATTGAGAAGTGTCATTTAGGGCACAAGGCGACCCATAGAAAATTTTAGGGGCTATATATCACCCATGGGATTTTTTCCATGTTTTTTCCAAAAAACAGATTTGCCAATTTCCATTTTTTCTAAAAATGATTTCACCCAAATTTTATAGAACATTTTTTTTTTACTTAAGAAATAGCCCAAATTTTATAGAAACTATATAAAATCCTCATAAATTTGAATATTTTTACAGAAATATCACCAAACATTTTATAGTTTACATATTAAGAACTAGTAAGAATCACCAAGGTTTCTACAGTTTAAGATCAATTTCCATCCTTAAAATTATCTAAAGCCATTATTTTCATCATGTGACCTTGGTTAGAACAAGGCCCATTCTTGGTGCACAACTAACCTAATCATGCACCCATAGCACCCTTGGAGGAAATTGATAACCAACATATGTCTAATGTGATGGTTTGAGAACTTTCCCATGGATCTTGAGCTTGAGAAGTAAGGTATAGGGATAGAGGATCTTAATACCTACACTAATTATGGTCAAGGACCTATGACCCATCCATGATCTTGGAAACCCATACATGCCTGCATTACCTGCATCCAAGAGAATTCATAATGTGTTCAATGTTTCTTTATTAAAGAAGTATATACCTTATCCTAACAATGTAATTGATTGGACTGTGACCCAGGTGGAGCACGGAGGAGATTTTTGGGTGGAGCTAGTGTGCATCCTAGACCAAAAAGTCAAGGCACACCAAAACAAAGCCACCAGACTGGTAAAGGTTTAGTGGACTTGTTACAATTTTGAAGATTCCATGTAGGAGCATGAGGAGGCCATGTATGAAGAGTACCTACAAGTTTTTGAAAGTTTTGAAAAAAGATGAATGTGCATGTGTATGTTTAAGTGAATGAAGACTCCATTTTGGTAGTTGGGAACTCTTTTGGAGCCACATATCATATGTTTCCTTTATGATATATCCTTGGGCCCTAGAAGGCTAGTGGTACATCTGAGGGACAGTGAGTAGTGAAGGGGGTACACTTCCTTGGGTTTTTACCAGTTGTGGGGAAGAGAGAGATTGATGGTTGGAATTGTTGTGGGAGTTGTCAACTTGCGAAAGTAGCAAGTATTTAGCTGTGAAAAGATTTGTATGTAATTATGAAATTATGTATGGTAATTTGCACTGAGAAAAATGTAGTTTGGAAGGGGAGGGAAATTTCACATCCTTGTTTCAATCCCCAGTTTAGTTAGTGATGTGTATTTTACATAAGATATATGGCCATGGGCCAAGCAATGTAATATGTAAAATTTGTAAATCAAAATGATAAATAAATATAACACCATCTACAGGTGGACATAGACCGAGTAATGGGGGGATAAGTATCCACAGGAGAGGGGAGGGTCCAAGGGGTGAAAAAATTGGGAAATATTCATGGGTATTAATATCAACCCACCTTGTTCTAGAACTTACCTTGTGTATGAACCTTCTATTTCCTGTGGAGTGTTTCCAAATCCAATGATTGAGTGTGTGTAAGGATGTGGGTGTACGAAGTCAGTTCAAATAGTTATTGTGAGCATGGGGTTGATTACAATCCTCCTTGTGAGGAGTGTGAGTCATGCAAGCAAACAAGAAAGAGGAAATTCATATGGGAAACAAGAATCCTTTTGGCCAGGGAGTTTTGGGGAGATGCAAAAAAGTTTTTCTAGTGGATCCAGAGACAACGATTTCAAGAGAAGTGTAGGAGAGTGGATCAATAGAGATAAACAAGAAGGTTGTAAGGCCTGCACAATTAACTCTCTGCGAGAGATCTTTCCCCGGGAGAAGTAATCCATGTATTGTAGTCTTCTTAGTAGTTGACATCCCCAGAGTCCCCAGTAAAAATATTCCTATTCGACCAAGTGCACTGCAACTGTGGGAGTGAAGAGGGAAGGAATGAGGGATTGTGAGTAGTGAAGGGGGATCCCCTTCCCTGGTTTTTGTAGGTTGTGGGGAAGAGAGCTAGTTGGATTGGAATAGTTGTAGGAAGAAATAGCTACAGGGGGAAGTGCTGGGACTGTGAGGGGACAACCAATTTTATGGGTTCATATCGCCATCATGGGGGTGATCTGTTGCTAATGTATAGACTAGAACATATATAGTTGGGTGGAACATTCATCCCCTATAGTTGGTTGCCTCTTTGTTTCTTAAAGACAAGTGTTAATCTTTGTGTTTATATTCTTATTCATAGATTTAATTCTTATGCATAATAACTCTTAGTTCAGTATTTTATATGTTTTTATGAGTTGTTGTTTTAGTTTCAGGTCAAATTTCACAACGTCAAAGTTCTCAAGGTCACAGTTTGAGAGGTCAAAGTTTTTGAAGTCAAAGTTCCAAAGGTCAAAGTTCCACAGGTCATAGTTTTAGAGGTCAAAGTTCCTGAGGTCAAAGTTCCTAAGGTCATAATTCCTCAGGTCAAATTTCCTAAGGTCATCATTCCAGAGGTCAAAGTTCCAAAGTTCATATTTCCAGAGGTCATAGCTCCATGGGTCATAGTTCCTCAGGTCATAGTTCTAGTGGTCATATTTCTAGAGGTCAATGTTCCACAGGTCATAGTTCCTGGGGTCAAAGTTCCATAAGTCATAGTTCCTAGGGTCATAGTTCTAGAGGTCATAGTTCCTAGGGTCATAGTTTTAAAGGTCAAAGTTCCATAGGTCATAGTTCCAGAGGTCATAATTCTTGGGGTCATAGTTCTAGAGGTCATAATTCTAGAGGTCATAGTTCTACATGTGAAAGTTCCCGAGGTAAAATTTACTAAAATCATAGTTCCTAAGATCCAATTTCCCAAGATCATAGTTCCAGAGGCCATAGTTCCACGGGTCATAGTTCCAAGTGTCATATTTCCAGAGGTCATGGTTCTAGAGGTCATAGTTCCATGAGTCATAGTCCCTAGGGTCATAGATCCAGATGATGTAGTTTTAGAGGTCGTAGTTCCATGGGAAATAGTTCCCAGGGTTATAGTTCCACAAGTCACAGTTCCAGTGGTCAAAGTTATAAAGGGCGTAGTTCTAGAGGTCATAGTTCTTGGGGTCATATTTTCATCGGCCATAGTTCCTAGGGTCATAGTTTCACAGGCCATAGTTATTTCGATCATATTTCCATGGGCCAAAGTTCCTGTGGCCAAAGTTCCACAAGTCCTAGTCCCTGGGGTCATAGTTCCATAGGTCATAGTTCTAGAGTTTAAAGTTATATAGGTTGTAGTTCTAAATTTTAGATTTCTTGGGGTCATAGTTCATGGGGTCATAGTTCAAGAGGATAAATTTCCATAGGTCATAGTTCCATAGGTCCATAGTGACCCTAATAACTATGACTTGTAGAACTATGACCTCTGGAACTATGATCTATGGAACTTTGACCTCTGGAAATATGACCCTTTGAAATATGATTTGTGGAAATATGACCTCTAGAACTATGACCTATGAAACTTTGACCTCTAGAAATATGACCTCGAGAACTTTGACCCTAGGAACTATAACCCGTGGAATGACCTCTGGTGTTGTCCAAGGTTTTCTCCCTCTTTCCTATAAGAATTTTCATTGGTTTTGATCATATGCTTGCTTGGGGATAAAATAAGGCATATTAGGTTATTTGTTTTTTATATTAATGTGTGAAATGAGTGTGAAACATAAATATCCATCCATTACTAAGAAATTAACCTGGATCAAATCTAAATCTTGTAGATTCCAAGAACAATTAGAAAAAGACTGACTTCATTTTTGTAGCATCATGTGGCTAGTCTGAAGCTCATGATTTTTTGTTTGAGAATGGTTCATCATTCTTTGAATGTCTCACTAGTTATAACATTCAGACAAATTTGATATTTCTCACACTTGATAAAAATAGAAGCGACCGTTCATTCCCATTCCTTTTAAGATTGCTAACTTTTCAATTAAAATTTCATCCATCTTCGCTGAGATGGTTGGATTCTTTTATTCCTTTATTATGAAGGAGGATGAAGCGTACAAGGGTTTTTATCCTAAAGGTGTTTTCATTTCTCCAAGGCATGGGGGATATTAGTGTGTGGAGACATGGCCCCAAGATCTATGACCTATGGAACTATGACCCCAAGAACTATGACATGTGGAACTACGCCCTCTAGTACTATGACCTTGGAAACTATGACCCTAGGAACTATGAAATGTGTAACTATGAACCCATAAATTATGACCTATAAAACTATGACCCACGAACTATGACCTATGGAACTATGACCCTAGGTATTATGACCTATGGAACTATGACCTATGGAACTTTGACCTCTAGAACTATGACCCTCAGAAATATGATATGTGGAACTATGAACTTATGTTTTAGTGACCTTTGGAACTTTTACCTACGAAACTATGACCTATGGAATGACCTATAGAACTATGAACCTAGGAACTATGACCTCTAAAAATTTGACCTTGGGAACTATGGCCTATGGATCTATGACCTATGGAATTATGACCTCCCGAACTTTGACCCCGAGAACTATGACCTTAGGAACTATGATCCATGGAACTATGGCCTTTGGAACTATGACCTCTATAACTATGGCCTATAGAATGACCTCTGAAACTATGACCTATGGAATGACCTCTGGAACTATGACCTTTGGAACTATGACCCTATAAACTATGACCTGTAGAAATATGACCTTTGGAACTATGACCTGTGGAACTTTGACCTTCAGAATTCTGACCTTTGGAAATTTCACTCGAAGAACTATGACCTAAGGAACTTAGACCTTTGGAACTATGACCTCTAAAATGACCTCTGGAAATATGACACTAGGAACTTTGACCTTTGAAAATTTGACCCTAGGAACTATTACCTCTAAAATATTTACCTATGAAACTATGATCTTTGGAAATTTGACCCCAGGAACATGACCTTTGGAACTATGACCTTTGGAAAAATTCCCTCTAGAACTATGACCTATGGAATGACCTATAGAACTATGACCTCTAGAATTATGACCCTAAGAACTATTACCTTTGGAAATTTGACCTATGGAACTAGGAACTTGGGAAATTTGACCTTTGGAACTATGACCTTAGGAACCTAGACCTTGGGAACTTTGACCTTTGGAACTATGACCTCTAGAACTATGACTTGTTGAGCTTCACCCTTTGGAAATTTAACCTCTGGAACTATGATGTGTTGAACTACACCCTTTGGAAATTTAAGATTTGGAACTATGACCTCAGGAACTATGATCCATGTAACTATGACCCATGGAACTTTGACCTCTGGAACTATGACCTTGGGAAATTTGACCTCAGGAACTATGAAATCAGGAACTTTGACCTCTAGAATTATGACTTGTGGAACTATTACCCCTGGAAATATGACATGTGGAACTATGACCCCAAGAACTATGAACTATAGATCTTTGACACTGGGAACTATGACCTATGGAACTATGAGTTTTGGAACTATGACATGTGGAACTATGACCTATRGAACTTTGACCCTAGGAACTATGAACTATGGACTATGACCTCTGGAACTATGCCCTCTAGAACTATGACCTATGGAATGACCTCTGGAATTATGACATATGGAATTATGACCCAGGGAATTATGACCTATGGAACTATGACATATGGAATTATGACCAAGGGAATTATGACCTATAGAACTATGACCCCTAGAATTATGACCCGTGGAACTTTGACCTCTAGAACTATGAACTTGGGAAATTTGACATCAGGAACTGTGACCTCATGGACTTATAACTCATGAAATTTGAGCTCTGTAACTATGACTAGTGGAACTATGACCTTTGCAAATATGACCCTAGGAACTATGACCTCTAGAACTAAGACCTCTGGAACTAATACCTTTGTAACTATGACCCTTAGAAATATGATCAATATACATGTCATAGTTCTAGAGTTCAAAGTTCTAGAGAGATTAGTTCTAGAGGTCATAGTTCCACAACTCATAGTTCCATAGGTCATAGTAAATGTCGTGGATTTCTCTGAGTTGTCCAATTCCCTATATAAATCTTTTGTCGTACTTGTAGTTGGGTGGAAGTTGAATTCACGCATAGCCAAGTTAGCATTGTATGGACTATACTTTACCTTCTGGAGGGATGCCATGTTTGACTAGGCATAGGTGATATCAGATGAACTTTGTTTTCAATTGAGCAATTACTTAAGCATTCAAAGTTTCTGTATGGCTGCAGATATGGTGTTCACAATTGTCTATTGCATTGTATTTTACAGTCTCCATGTTAAATCGAATGTAAATACAAAAAGGAAACCAGTCCAATTATGGCACCCCATGCTATCTAAACACAAAACATCATTCAATTTTTACTTTGTTCAAGATGATTTTGTTAATCAGTTCTAACACATGTTGGTTGGGGCAGATCCCAGGAGAATAACTTGGAGGTTGAGGAATTTCTGAATGGAAAGAGCATATGCATTCAGGATGAAAACCATACACACATCTGGCTGTATGGTTTCCAAGAAAATCCCCTTCTACTCCCTATGTTTTTATGCAATATATATATTTTTTGTCGAATTTTGTCGAGAATATAAAACCTTGTCCATTACATTTGAAAAGAAAATAAAAAGATAGTTCATTGCATTTCCTTTTCGAGTTGGGGACACAATGGTTAGGAATATGTCCCATATGAAAGAGGTCTCAGAAACACTTAGTACATTTGATCCAAAAGAAGCACAACCTCTAAGCATTTTTGACCCCCCGAGTTTGCTTTCACAATACTTAAAATTCATAAGATACAATAAGATTTTCACAAGATTTGATGAGGAAAGTAGTGACAATCCCTACACAAAAAAGGAAATCATTGGATGCAACGAGGACTTGCCAATATAAATAAGATAAAATATGAAAAAGAAAAGTAAAGAAAGAAAAAGGTAGAAAAGCAACACCAATGCCTAGTCTTCCTCCAATCCTCATGAACGTAAGAGGTCCTCCTCTGGAAAAAGAAAACAACGACATAATATAAATAGAGAAGAGAGTAATGATGTGTGTGCCAGAGATGATGGTGGAGAGAAAGCACACCATGTCAGTATTGAGTGCGCACATGTAGTCTCACAATAAAAAAGGAAACGAACCCCAAACATAGACAATTGCTAAGGTTCATGAAGCATAGGAAGTCAAGGAGATGTTGATGATATGTAGATCGATGGTACAGAGATAAACAATTGGGTAGCCTAGAAAATTACAAAAATCCAGTGGCTTGCATAGGAGCTCAGAAGAGAAGAACTGATTTTTCTTGAGTAACACTCCTCGACATTACATAATATTCAATACAACAAGCATGATTAGAAACTTCACATAGATAAGGTCAACCTCAAAAAAATAAAGGTGGTTCACAGATCAAGTGATGAAATGGATATCTAAGGAGTTCAACCATCTGCCCTGATGAAACTACATCATAGTTCCACAGATCATAGTTCCCGGGGTCATAGTTATAGAGGTCATACTTCCATAGGTCAAAGGTCAACAAGTCATAGTTCATGGGGTCAAATTTCCATAGGTCATAGTTCCTAGGGGCATAGTTCTAGAGGTCATAGTTCCACAAGTCATAGTTACAAAGGTCAAAGTTCATAGGTCATAGTTCTAGAGGTCATAATTCTTGGGGTCATAGTTCCATAGGTCAAAGTTCCCAAGGCCATAATTCCTAAGGTCAAATTTCCCAAGGTCAAGTTTCCCAAGGTCACGGTTCTAGAGGTAAAATTTACAGAGGTCATAGTTCTAGAGATCATAGTTCCATGGTTCATAGTTCCAGGGTTCATAGTTCCAAAGGTAAAATTTCTAGAGGTCATAGTTCCACAAGTCATAGTTCATGGGGTTATAGTTCCAGAGGGAATATTTCTAGAGATCATAGTTCCACAGGTCATAGTTCCTGGGGTCAGAGTTCCATAGTTCATATTTCCAAAGGTTAAATTTCTAGAAGGCGTAGTTACGGAGGTCATAGTTCGAAAGGTCATAGTTCTTGGGATCATAGTTTCATAGGTCATATTTCCAAAGGTCAGAGTTCTAGAGGTCATATTTCTTGGGGTCATAGTTCAACAAGTCATAGTCCCAGAGTTCATAATTCCATGGGTCATAGTTGTTGGGGTCATATTTCTAGAGTTAAAAGTTCCTAGGGCCAAAGTTACATAGGTCATAGTTCCAAAGGTCAAAGTTCCACATGTCATAGTTCCAGAGGTCATAGTTCCATAGATGATAGTTCCTAGGGTCATATTTCCTAGGTTCATAGTTTGAGAGGTCATAGTTCCCCAGGTCATAGCTCCACAAGTCATAGTTCCATAGGTCAAATTTCCATAGGTCATAGTTCTCGGGGTCAAATATCCAGAGGTCATAGTTCCTTGGGTCATAGTTCCATAGGTCATAATTCCACAGGTCATAATTCCACAGGTCAAAGTTCCTGAGGTCATAGTTCCTGAGGTGAAATTTCCCAAGGTCATAGTTCCATAGGTCAAAGTTCAATGGGTCATAGTTCCAGAGGTCATAGTTCCAGAGGTTAAATTTCCAGAGGGTGTAGTTCAACAAGTCATAGTTCCAGAGGTCATCTTGGGAAGTCCATATTTTTATGTGAGGGATGCCATTTTCAAAAGGAGATTGAACCAATATAGGATAGTCTAGGATGGAAAATCTTATGCCATAAATGCACATGAGGACAAAGCTAATCTCTCTTTGATCAGTGCTCATCAAGTAAGAAGAATCATGGGTATTACAAAGAATTTTGTGTTGTTGTTCCTAAGAGAAGGAAAGCAACAAGAAGGAAACAATTTGGAGATGAAGACATCCTTGGAAGGATGTAGTGATGAACAGTGTCAAGAAATACAACAAGTGATTGAATCCTACATGGAAGTGTTTCAAGAGCCTCGGGGACTACCACCCAATAGAGAGGTTGAACATGAGATCCAGTTTTTTTCATAGTCACCACTTCCTAACATTGGGATATATAGGTAGTCTGTCATTGAAGCAAATGAAGTAAAGAAGTAGTTGGAACAATTGATGGAGTAGGGAGTCATCGGACCTAGTACATCACCATGTGGTTCACCCATCATCATGGTGCCAAAGAAATATGGAAAATGGAGAATGTGCATTGACTATCATGCCTTGAATAATATCACCATCAAGAATATATATCCTTGTCCAAGGATTGATGGCTTGTTGGATCAACTGTAGCAGGAAAAATTATTCACTAAGATAGACCTCGAATCAGGATATCACCAAGTGAGGATGACAACAAAAGACGTGTCGAAGATAGTGTTCAAAACAAGACAAGGTTTTTACAAGTGGTTAGTAATTTATTTTGTATTATTAAATGCACCTATAACATTTATGAGACTCATGAATGATTTTCTACATCCCTTCATTAATTCTTTTGTAATAGTATATACAGATGACATATTAATATTTAGAAATACTTGGCAAGAGAACCTCTCACATGTAACAGATGTACTCAAGACCTTGAATAAGAATAAATTCATTTCCAACTTGCATAGATGTGATTTCAGAAGACCTCCTTGATATATCTTGGACACGTGACTAGAGGAGGAGAGCTTGTTGGAAAGTTAGTTTTCATTGATGTCAACCCTAGATGTCAAACCTAGAAGAAGTCCAAGAGATGGGTGTATTTGGAGAAGTCTCCAAAGTGGTCTCCTTATGGTGTAGCGCTAAGCATGGCCCTCATGGGAAGATTCTTTGAAGAAGTCTACAAGAATCCCTGTAAATATGGTTAAGTGGTTAAGAAGCCCCAGAGGTATGGTTATGAAGCCCGAAGTTGTTTGAACAAAACCAAGTGTGAAGGACATTGTGAATGCATGCACAACCCTCATAGATGGATATTCCTCATCACGTTTTTTACAACGGTAGGTGGTACGCCACATGCTTCCTCATGGTTGAGGAGATATGCCCTCTTGAAGATGTAAGCCCCAAAGTATGGTTAAGAATCCCTAAACAATTGTAACAAGAAGTGAAAATTCAGCCCCAAATTAATTAAAGGAAGAAAGTTGTTGCGAAAAATAAGTTACAATTTGTCCCCATTGCAATGAATATTAAAATAACTATTAAGGATATTGTTGGTAAAGTCGGCCCCAATGGAATAATCATTAAAATTTAATTGAATTTTGTTTGGGTCAAGTCAACCCTAAAAGGAGGGTGCCATATCTAGTATAAATAAGACATCCATGAGTTCATTTGTCACATCAACTCAAGTTATTTTTATTTGAGGTAACCAAGGAGATCTGAGGTGAATTTCAGAGGGAAGATGAAGTGAAGAAGGGTGAAATTCCAAGGGAGGATGAAGTCTTGTGATGATGTGCTCTAAGGTATGCTATTTAAATTTCATCTTACCATTTTTGTTATAAATTGTTTTATAGAATGATTCAAATAGTGAAAATTGGAGTAAATAGATAATAAATATCAAGGTACCTATGGTATACATTTCATCTTATGGGTCATTGTATGTTTGGAGATTCACTTTGTGGAATATAGGGTTTTTGACTAGTCTTGAAATTAGTCTCAAACAGGTGTTCTTCATAGAGGATACAAATTATGTGATACCAATTGAATTGAAAATAGTACAGTCCTTAGTATGTTGTTTTCAAGTTTCATAACTAGATATCAAATATTCAACGCATGACATGCTCTACAAGTTTGCTCTCCAGAATATGCCAGAATTCAGCAAGGTTTTCCATTTTTGCTATAACTCATTTTAGCGATGATTCAAGGAGTGAAAAGTGGAGGAATTTTAGAGAAGATATTGAGGAATATTGTGTACAAGTTCCAGACATTAATTTATTACAAGTACATAGTTATGCTTGTTGAAAGTTAGGATTCGTGACTAATCCAAAAACTAGTCCCGCGAGAATGAGGTAAAGTTTGATGAAGATGTTATTTTCTTTCTGTTGAAGATGAAGAAGGTATGCGGGTCTGTGATGGTATGCACAAATTTTCTCACATGTTTAAAGGTATGGTTATCTATGTGTTTTTTAGGTTTGTATCTTGGTTATTTGGTACATGCTTAAGGCATGTATTGGCATATTGTTTTAGGAATTTCATTAATCCTTGGCACATGCTTGAACTATATGGTTGGATACATATATTGGATGTTTTGTCACATGTCTTGGTACATTCTTGAGGCATATCTTGGAGGCTTTTGTCACATGGTTTGATGCATATGGTTGATATATATATATATATATATATATATATATATATATATATATTGGATGTTTTGGTGCATACTTAAGACACATCTTAGATGATATGGTGTATGGTTGAGGTGCATATTTTGGTACATGGTTCAGTCATATCATGAGTAATATGGCATAATATTGAGGAATATCTTTGGTATGTGATTTATGGATGTTATGGCACATGTTTGAGACATATTTTGGCACATGCTTGGTACATGGTTTGAGTCATATCTTGGTGATGTTGGGAATATGTTTTGAGAGATGTTATTGGTTATCTTGGCATATGGTTTTGATGATGATGATGCATCAATATCAGTGATATTATCAATGATAGGTTGATTATTAGTGATAGTGACAGGTTCATGATTAGTGACAGTTTCAGTGACAGATTGAGTCTTCATTTATATTTCAGGGAAATAGGGTGGTGCAAGGTAGGATATCAAAGTCTCCTTTAGGTTGGTGCCAATAAAATAGGGGTTTGGAGCCTCCTTCTAGTTGGATATGGAGAATACATGGATTTCAAGCTTCCTTTAAGTTAGAGCTTGTAAATCATGGGGTTGGAGCCTCTTTCTAGTTGGAGTTGGAGAATCTAGGGAGTTGTAGCTTCCTTCAAGTTGGAGCCTCCTTCCAGTTGGTGTTGGAGAATTTGGAAGTTGGTGCTTCCTATGAATGTAATATTTTGATATATAAGAAAGAATGATGTGTTTATCTCCCATTTGGGTTTCCACGTAAAATTCTGGTGTACTGTGTATCTGTTGTTATGATGTTATTCATTGTTTATGATTATATGTTTATGATATGTTAAATGAAATCATAAGTGAATGAAATCATTGAAGATTACATGTTTTGATTTAAAATGGTAAAAAGTGTTCAATACTAATTCACCCGCACTTCTCAGTATTGGTGAATATTCCAATAATTGGTATGAGAGAAAGTTAATTCAAAATTAGTCTAACCACTGGAAGGTAGATCATGGATTTCACTAAGAATGGAGCATTAATGTTTGATGGACAGAATTATGCCTTATGGAATAAAATTATGAAAACATTTTTATAAGCACATGGATTTGATGTTTGGTAATCAATAGTAGATGAATACATAGCACCAGCCACTCCCCCAATGGACAAATATGGAAATAAACTCAGCGAAGACAATTTGAAGGTTAAAAGCACTATTTTGAGTACCCTAGTTGATTTAGTATTTCTCAAGGTTATGCATTGCGACACTGCTAAGGATATTTGAGACAAACTTCAAAATATTTATGAAGGATATGTCATAGTAAAAGGGGCCAAGATTCAAACCTATAGAGGTAAATTTGAACAACTGAAGATGAAGGAAGATGAATATATTGCAAATTACTTTCTACGAGCTGATGAAATAGTAAATGTTATAAAAGATTTGGGAGAAGAAATTAAAGAACCAATAATTGTTCAAAAAGTACTAATGTCTCTTCCAATGAGATTTGATCCTAATATTGCAGCCCTAGAAGAAAGAGAAAATCTTGGTACGTTGAGCATGAACAAGTTACATGGAATCCTTATAGCTTATGAAATGAGAACACAATAGGATAATCCATCCAGGAAGGAACCATCTTTCAAGGCATCCAAGAAAACAAAGAAGAAGAAAAAAAATCCAAAGTCAAACTGCAGCTACAACGATGATTTAGAAAAAGATGAACAAATTGCCAACTTTGTAAGGAAGTTGAAAAAATGAACTGACAAGTACAAAGGTATGCTTCCTTTGAAATGTTTTAGTTGTGGTAAAATTGGTCACTTTGCTTCTAAATGTCCTTATGCTAAGAATTCAGATAGTGATGAAGAAGAATTTCCCAAGCAACAAAATAAATATCAAAAGGGAAACAAGAAAGAAGATAAAAGAACATTGATATTAGATGCAAGAAAGTTTGGAGAAGAAAACAAGAACAAGGAGAACAGGTGAATAAAGAGCTCCTAGATATCATACTCATTGGAATTGTAGAAGTACAATATCATGATGAATCTATAGGTGAAGAGGAAGATGTCAGAATTCAAGAAGATGATGAATCTACAGGTGAAGAGGAAGATGTCATATTTCAAATTGATGATCCCAAATAAGAGAGGATTCATCCATTTTTCTAACCCATCGGGTTTGCAGACTCGTAGTAAATATGAATGTTAAAGAGGGGGAGTCTAAGCAGTAGCTATTATAGATTAGAGAACTATCTTTCAGACGGTTTGAATTTTTTGTAGAATTTCGGAAGGAAGATTAAGAATGGATTGATGATAGAGGTGCATAATGTCTTGTGATAGATTGGTTTATTAAGAAGCAATTTTCATCCCCATGCAAACTTGAAGAGTTTGATTTAAATATAGAGTATACTAGTAGATATATTTGATTCATCTTGAAACAAAGGAGTATGCAGTATTCAGTTACAACAGATTTGAAGAAGCTCTTAGAAAAATGAAGTGACAGATTAGTCAGCAGCGTGTGCAATTGTGTAGTAGAGCCATGGACATTTGTTATGACATATGGACATAAATGATTGGTACTAGGTCTAGAAGACTGTACTTGACATGAACCATATAATATATATGAGAGTGGATGAAAGCATGAGCCTAGAAGAAATTACATAAATGAATATGGACTCATTGTAAAGCATATGACTCAGAAGTAAGGTGTAATGACGGGTGAAACTAGCCAGGAAGGAAAGAAGTAAAAGCCACAATAAGATAGATATTAGCCATTAGTAAGATTTATATGTTAAAGAGAAGATTTTTGGATGATTATGTCATTGATGTCAATTCAATGAAGATAACAGGCTATGAAGACTTGAAGTCAAGTGATCAAGAAACCTTAACATGAATGCTTTTAATATACATTAGTGGATTATAGTAACATGACACACCAATGGACAAAGAGCACCAGAAGAGAGGAAAGAAAGAATATACAAGAAGCCCCAAATTTATCTACACGACATCTTGCGAAAGATGACAAGGGGAGAGAAATCATCAGAGGAAGTTACCCTAAATGTCAAAAGGGAAGAGAAGAAAAAAACCATGAGAGAAAGATCAGAAGCATGAAGATAGGGGGAGCATCCCCAAAGAGAGTTACCATTTTCCATTGATGTCAAAGGGGGAGAGAAACATGAGGAGAAAAATATCGAGAGCAATGTCATAGGGCGAGTATCATTGTTGTCATCAATGCTAAAGGGGGGGGGATTGTTGGGAAGCTAGTTTTCATTGATGTCAACCCTAGAAGAAGTCCAAGAGGGTGTATTTGGGTAAGTCTCCAAAGTGGTCCCCTTATGGCGTATCTCTAAGCATGGCCCTCATGGGAATATGCTTTGAAGAAGTCTACAAGAAGCCCTAAAAATATGGTTAAGTGGTTAAGAATCCCCAGAGGTGTGGTCACGAAGCCCAAAGTTGTTTGAAGAAAAAAAGAGTGTGAAGGACATTGTAAATGAATGCAAAATCCTCATAGATGGATATTCCTCATCATGTCATTTCCAATGGTAGGTGATACGCCATGTGGTTCCTCAATGTTGAGGAGATATTCCCTCTTGAATATGGAAGCCCCAAAGTATGGTTAAGAAGCCCTAAATAGTTGTGACAAGAAGTGAAAAGTTGGCCCCAAATTAATTAAAAGAATAAAAATTGTTGCAAACAAGAAGTTACAAGTCAACCCTATTGCAATCAATATTAAAATAAATATTAAGGATATTGCTGGCAACGTCAGCCCCAATGGAATAATCATTAAAAATTAATTTGAATTTTATTTGGGTTAAGTCGGCCCTAAAAAGAGGGTGTCAGATCTAGTATCAATAAGGCACCGACACTACTACATATGGGCAGATTATTCCATGGAATGTTTCCACATTTCCATTATTTTCATGTTTTTTTTTAAATAGGGAGGGATTTTCGTTGATATTTCCATGAAAGTTTGTCGATATAGCCACAAATAGGTTTTTTAACTTGTTCAGGATTTTCATCACTATTGCCATGAGAGTTTGTCGCTATTTCCACGAAAGTTCATTGCTATTGCCACAATAATTTTGCCTATCTCATTGGTCGGTGTTAACGGCTAGTTGACTAGTTGATCTATATATACGTGACTTTAAGAGACTTTGCGACACTATTCGTGGCTTTTGTTTGAGATATTTATTTTTTTCGTCACCCACCTATTGAACAAATTCAATTCTCGATCTACATAGCTCAGATTTTGAACTTGTACGGTTAGTATCTTTTTTTATTGATGTACTCATTTAACTTGTAAATTTTTGTTCAAATGTTCAAATTTCAGGTAACTTGTTTTATTCTTGATAATATATTATATGTGTAGTACCATATTTCATGTCTTTGGTTTTTGGATCTAGTTAGTATATTCTATGGAAAAGGGTCTGTGGATTCCATAATATTCTAGGTTTATGGAATCCACATACCCTTTTCCCTTCAATTGTTGCTAGAATGTCTCTCTCTTTTCATTGATAAAGATATGGAAGTGCTCTTGAAACTCAACCCTGATCGGTGAAGTGATGGTAATTGATTGTCATTTTCTTCTCTCTTTTATTTTTAAGAGCTAACAAAAAAACACCAACAAATCTTGATTGAATCTTTGATACCACTTGTTACATCCCTAGTACCCAAATGGGATCACACTTGCATAAATTTAAAATAATATAATAGTGGCAATAATGTTTGGGATATTTGCACACCTAATGGTTGGCTAGCACTTACTAATTCAATTAAATGAAGGAAGAAATCTCCATGAATAAAATCTTGAAGTTGATTGTTATATTGATAAATGATAAGCTATGGTATATATAAGATAGGGAGGAAACTCATATTTATAACAATAAGATACATAAACACTAACCCTAAACTTATGTTAGGTATATATGTCATTATTATATAAAGGAAAGATTTGTACACATATGACCTTATTATAAAGATGTTATCTATGTCGTGATTAGGCACATAACAATCACTTTTAACTAACCACCTTCATCCATCTTAGCTTATGGTTAGCCACCTTGAAATTTCTTGGCTTATGACTAAGAACCTTTAACAAATGAACTTATGATTATATACCATACTCTTCCAATATAAATAAAGTATATTTGTTTCAACTTTCTCAATAAAATCCACATACCCTTTTCTTATATGTGATGTTGTTTCTCTCAATTTTTTATATTCAGACGCAATTCTAGATGTAGTGATTAACTTTAGTTTATAGTTGATGTAACTTGTTTATACACTATTAATAAGGATTATCTAGAATATAAAAAATTCATGATGAAATCTACTAGTTAGACAATGAAAAATGAGAACATGCCAAAGTGTCTTAGAAAATAAAACTGTGACCACTGTAAGTAGCATAAAATTGTGACCATTGTATGTAGATGCAAATCAACACGTCATAAGTTAAAACAACCCAACCCAATTGTGGATGACAAGTGGTTGGCATTCTTTTCTTAGTGGTGAATTTCAAAGATTGACATTTTGTCTACAAAACAACTTAGAGGATAGTGTATGGTGTCGAGTGATTCAAGTTTGAGAAATTTTGACCACTTTCAGTAAATGGTGTGTAATGATTTTCCATGGTGATTCAATACACACTACTCTAAATTACAAATTGAAGCATATCAATCTTAATATTTAATTGATAATAAAAAAAGAACATGTCAAAATGTCTTAGAAGAAATAATTGTCAGGATTGTAGGTCACTATAAATAAACATATCATAATTGAAAGGAGTAGATAAAATATAAAAAATTGACAACTTATTGTTTGGTATGGTGTAGATAAGACAATTACTTGTCAGGACAAGGATTTGTCACTATGAACGAAAATGAAAGGAGCTTGCTCGGTTAAGAGCTGCATTAGAAGCGAGGGGAAATGGAAAATGTTATTGCCCTTGCTATGATTGCAGAGGCTTGCAAAAAAAAGACTTCTAATAACAACAGCTCAAAGACATTGTAGGGAGAAGGGGCATGCCAACGGGGGTTGTGAATATTGTCCCTTGGTAAGAGGATTCAATATTTAATGTATTCTTTGTAATAATCAATATGTTATGAATTTTAGTAATATTTCTTATAGGCATTTTTATATTTTCTATACACACTAACCTTTCTACATTGTTTTTAAATATATAGACGATGCCCCCAAAATGTCGAACTCCAGAGGGTTATTTTCCAAGTACTACCAAAAATACTCCTTTATAGGGTGATGAACTTCGAGATCAGAATATTGAAGTTGTTGATCAAGTTATTAATGATATTATGAATGGAGATAACATTAGTGATTCAAATCAGGAAGATGAGATACATAGATTGATCCAAGACACATTTGCTCCAATGGATGAGGACAGCTAGGATGATAGTCATGATGTTGATCCTCTTCTCGAGAAGTCATGTCAACCTCTTTATGAAGGCTCAACAACAAATATTTTATCTTCTATATTGTTGTTGGTGAACCTGAAGGTTTTGAATGGTTTATCAAACACATGCCTCACACAGATACTAAGGTATTTAATTTGTTAATTATTTATGCCTGCATGTTCACAAATACTTAAAAGGTTCAATTTTTTGCTATATTGCTATTGTGTTCTAATTTGTAAATTAGTATGTTGGATGAGATATTGATGATTAATATTGTTTAAATTGACTTATTGTTTAGAGTTTTGTAGATTTTTAGGTGAAGTTCCATTACTGACGTCAAATATTTTTCCACGCACATATCGAGAAATATCTGTGATTATGAAAGAAATTGGAATGGATTATTAGGCTATTGATGCATGTCCTAATGATCATATAATATATTATGGACAATATGCATTAGAAAATGAATTCCCACAATGTCAAATAAGTAGATATCGAACCGATAAAGTGTCAAAGAAGGTTCCTCACAAAGTTCTTCGTTATATTCAAATAATTCCACATTTTCAGTGATTGTTCAGGTGCCAAAGTATAGCATAGTTTATGGATTTCCATGCAAAGAAAAGAAGCCGAGACGATGTTCTTCGAATGCCTATAAATGGTTCTCCATTGAAGTACATCAAATAAAAGTGGCCATTTTTTAAAGAAGAACCTCGTAATGTTAGACTTTTGTTGGCAATTGATGGTGTCAATCCATTTGGAGAGATTTGTTCTACGTACTCAGTGTGGCCTATTTTTGTTATAAACAATAACCTTGCACCTTGGATGTCGATCAAGAGAGAGCACACAATGTTGGCAATGATTTTTCCAAGTATTTAATTATGTTTTATTTTCTGTAAAGTATGACAAAATATGTCATTTCTTTGTTTTGTGCATGGTAATAATTTATTTTATATTATGACATCTAGATAAGTATAATTAATCACACAATATGTTGAACCAATTAGGTAGGTACTATGTTAAAGATATGGACATATATATTGAGCCTCTTATTGATGAGTTGTGTAAGTTATGGGTTGGTGTCACTATGTATGACATCTCTAGACCAATAGGGGAAAAACGATTTCAATTCCATGGAATACTATCATGGACAATTCATGATGCTCCTAGGTTAACACATTTTTGTGGTATATTGTTACTTTATTTTGTGATTTAATATTATATATATTTATTGAAAATATCATGCATTATTTTAAATTGTAACTCTAATTTGACGCTACATTAATTCATATATCTTGTAGGTCTTCAAACAAAGGGTAAATTTGCATGCCCAGTTTGTGGTCCGAGGATAAAATCTCATCATTCAAGGAGTTTAGGAAAGGAAGTGTTTGATGAGTATACACACTTTATGCCTAAGAACCGTAGTTATCAAACTACATACAAAGCAAAATTCAATGGTAAAGAATAAAATGGAAAAAAAGCACGAAGAGTGAGACCTCACCTATGAAAGTTGGAATATATTAGAAATCGTCAAGGTACACAAATTATTTATGTATGACATATTATATAAATCTTTGGTTAATTTCATTAGTATTAATTTCATTTTGTCCCATTA